>NIPQ01090482.1:81132-122168 GCA_002806875.1 Lepidotrigona ventralis hoosana
TTTTGGGCGGCTTGGGTTTTTTTTTTTTTTTTTTTTTTTTTTTTTTTTATTTTTACACGGGGTGCACCGTTTGTTCGCGTAGCACTTGCAACAAAGTATCGCAACTATTTCGCGAAAGTTTTCGGTAAATGTTTCCTCTTCTTTTTTTTTCTTTCTTTCTCTTTCCTCCGCCACCCTGGCACGGGTCGATGCTCGTTCGCCGGAGTCGCCGGCCGGAAGGAAAGGCGCAACATCGAGGGAGACGGTCGATGGAGATGTTTCGTTCAAGTTTCGTCCGACTGGTTTAACCTCGCAGCCAGAATAATCGCTACTTTGGCAGCAAACCTCGGTGCTGTCGCGAGACCGAATCTGCCGCTGAAAACGATTTCGCTGCCGGTTATACGCAAGTCTTATGCCAAGTTACGCTCTTCCTTTGAATTTTCGGACGAAACGTGTAGTTGTTTACGATCGTCCGTCCTTTACCTCGATTTGAATTTTATTCCTTTGCGCGAGACGGAACGAACGTACGAAGATATACAGCCTCTGGTCGTTGACCTAGGATTACTCGGAATTTTTATCTATTATTTATACGCTTTTGGTAGAAATATCGAAGAGTTTGAACAAAGCCTTTAATTGTTAAAGCCGCGATATGCAAAATTATTATTCATTATTAAGCTGCAGATTTTTGATGCATTTCTGAGAAAGTTCAACTAGAAAAATGTTCGACAGTGGAGTACTTGTTATAACATTGAATAAGAAATTAAATTATTCTTCTGCTTGAATCTCGCTTTTCTTTAATTTGTCCCTGATTTTCGTAAAAATATGCAATTGCACAAGGATCTGTAATTAAGTAACGCTCGTGCAGTCAACAATGCCACATTTATATTTCAATCAATTCTTAAGATCAGTTTCTAAATTGATTTCACATATATTTTACAACAATTGATCAAATAAACTGTGTCGAATTTTCTCTTCAATTTTATACTAGCACGTCTGAAGAAATTACAGAAACTACGAAGGGGGGAATTAAAGATTAGCAGATTATATAGCAAGGAGAGCAATGCTCTGCATTAGCCAAATCATCAATGGACAAGACAGTTCGCTGTAATATCTTGAAAATCGCGTTACTTCCGTTGCAAGTACATATACGATGAAACGCTGTACAATTAGGAGCCTACCAAGAATACTCTAATTGCGAGGAACAATTAACGCCCAGCTTCATATCCGTGCACACTCTGACGTAGATTATCACTCGTCAGAAACTCGTAGTCTTGGTTATCTCATTTCGTGCACTCGTTGGATCTGCTATTGGAGAAGACGCGTGCGAGTTTCGAGCGACTCGCACAGAATCGGCAATTTCCAATCACGAGTCGCGGAGCATCGGGACGTACAGTGAAATATCGTGATTTGGCAGGAGTCGCGGTGCCGCGAGGAAAATATAAATTTCGCCGGAACTCGCGCAGACTCGGTATTTGACAGTTCTCGTTGGTTACTCCTACGACCTCGTTCGGATGCCATAGAGTTTCGACAATGCGAGCTTCCCTCGCTTCGAAAGTCACGAGTTACCTGTACACGCGCGTGCACGGCAGGGGAAAACTCCGGCAAGTTGGGAAAATTCGTTTTCCTCGCCGAGTGACAAATCGCTCGTCCGAAGAACTGCAGAGTGGACGACAGCTCGAGACTGCCTCCGAGCTGTAAGTCGCGTAATCCTCCTCGAGGGCCGATGGAAAGAACACGGGATGGACGAGAAAGCGAAAGAAACTGCTCGTCGAATCGGCAAGGAAAAAGTGATGCGACGGAGCCAATTTCGCTCGTTAATTCCTCCGGATAACGTTGTCAATTTTTCCAAATCGATGCGACATCAAACGAAATGGAATGAAACATTAAACGTTTTGCCAGTTAATACCGCGATCGGTCGAGTATTTTCCAGTTCTCGTTCGATGAACAATTCCGGCAGCGAGCCACTCGGCAACTTACCTCCGCCGAAATAATGTACAAAAATGCGTTTCTGCGCAACGGTCGATGGTACTTTCAACTTTCGCCATTTCGTCGGGGATCGAACGGGGCTGGAAAGATCGATGGCCCTCGAACTTCGACTAATTTCGAAACGGGGGCTGGTCTCCACGATCCGCGTGTCAACAGAGGATAGGGTGACCTATCTGGCGAATTCCAATAAACGAACATTGTATCGTAGGAACAATTAACACTTTCTCTCTTCGTAGTGATAGTAAAAGCGCATAAATTGCTTGAAAAAAAAGAATGATCTTTTCCTTTTAGATTCGTTCGTATCATCTCGACGACGATATTAACGTATATTATTTGGTTGATTATTCTTTGCAATAGAATTAAATAATTTTCATCTTTTTTCGAATTATATAATTACCTGTAAAGAACATTTTCCGTGCATTGAAATGACTAATAATAATTTTACTGTTCGTAGCACAGTGAACCTAATCTTTCTTGTCTTTCAACAATCGCAAGTTCAGTATTTCCTGCGATGACAAACAATTCTTTTAATATTTTAATATCGTCAATTACATCTCCTGCTTCATACTACACTTTAAATTTCCATTTTAGTCATCAAGCAACACAATTATAAGCAGCATTTATACTAGGTATTTCTCTATTTAGCATAGATGGATTATGTCTCCATTACAAATGATATAAAGAACATACTTTTAATATAACATCAAATGGCGAACAAATTTATCACATATTATCAATCCTCATGGTGTTCCCCAAGTTCAAGATATTCCTTCTATATATAATTTGCATTCGGAGATGTATTTTTGTATTGCAATTTGCGATGATCCTTTGTAATAAATTTGTTTTCATAATTACGTGAATAAGATTTCTCAATTTTGAAAGATGTTGATTCACTGAGTGAATAAACAATTGTTCTGATCCTAGACAAAAAAATTCAGAGTCATCGCGTTTCTAATAATGCAACGATATGAATGAAATTTACAACTGTCGAACAATGAATGAAACGCATGCTTATTTATACAATAATAGTATTAAAAAAAAAAAAAAATTAAAATTATGCAGCTAATTTTTAACAGCCACGGAATTCCAGACTTTGAAGTGTCGATTGACTGAGCAAGTCACTGTACGCAGATGGATTTCTCTTCCGTCGACGATTGCCACTTTGCGATCCGATGTAGGAAAGGGTTAATTCCTCGCAAGCTCGAGACTCGTAGCCTGATCGCGGGGGAGCGGCAGCGTCGAAGATTAAAATTGGCGTCGATCCAAAGAATTTGTCGCGCAACGCGACACCTATCACGGCTCCTCTTCAGTCGGTCCACTTCACCTCCTTACCCTTTCATCCTTCCCTCGTGCTCCTTCTTCTTCTCTTCCATCTCTTCTTCTATTTCGCGTCGTATTTTCTTCGAATAAGCGAATGCTGGCTGTAAATTGAATTGGCCTCGCGCCAGTGAATACTCGCGGTTCGAGGAGACCGGGATTTTTCGTCCGGCACGCGGGATTCAAAAGACGGTTTGCGTGTTTGTCGCCTCTCTCGTCGCGCTTCGCGCCCGATCGCTTATGCGTGGAAATTCTCTCTTCCCTCGGCGTAGACACGGCGTCGTCCTCCTCAAGTGGATATCACAGCGGTGAAATACGACTTGTTCCTCCATAGCGATGGGATCAAGCAAGTATCAAGTATAATTATTCGATCAGCTGGCTAAAAGACACTAAATTTTTTCACATATTAAACAGAAATAACTTGTCAAATAACGTCTTTCTGGCAACTTCACAATTCCTTTATAATAAAAAAAGTCTTGGTCTTTTGCGGCAAGAAACTGATCCAGGTAACGTTTGATGAAGTCAGAATCAAAGAAATTCTTCCTCGTAAAGAATTTTTAAGGAAGCGAAAGAAGTGAAAGTCTGATGGTTTGGTGAACGAGAAAGGATGTGATAACACGTTCCATCGTAGCTGCAACAATTTTTAACGAGTCTCCAATGATGTATAGGATCTGGTATGTTATCGTGATGAAAGACAACTCCTCTGCGACTCACTAATTCTGGACGTTTCTTATGAATGGTATTACTTAATTCGTCCAGTTGTCGACAGTACACACTCGAATTAATCGTTTCATTCTTTGGAAGCAGTTCAAGAAACACAATGCCTTTTTAATTCCACCAAATTAACAACATAACTTTCCTTTGATGGATCTCTGCTTTCGAAGTGGCTTTGGACTGGTTTTTTAGTCCTTTCTTTTCGATTTTCCACGATTTTTTTCGATGTTACTGAAGATGATCCATTTTTCATTGGCTGATTTCAAAAATGGATCGTTTTCTTCATATTCGTAATGCGTTTAACTAGATGAACTTCTTTAAGTTGGTGTGATGTTGAGTTTGCTTACGTATCAGAGTGCCTTTAAATGATTTTTCACGTTCGATTTTAATACGTTCAGAATTTCTTCCACGTCTCGTGTAGTGACGATTTGCAATGCCTTTATTTTTACTTTGTCGCTATCGATCTGCACTGGTTTCCCTAAACGTGGTGCATCTTTAATGTTGAAACTACCAGCAAACCATTTTTGGCACACGCGAAATCTTCTTACCCTCTTGCGTTGCATTTTTCTCTTTTTTAAAATAAAACGGCAAAATATGTTAAAAATATTCGTTTCGATTTCCATTTTTCAAATTAACACGCAATGAAAAACACTTGACCAATTTGCACACAATTTTTTTGAAAAAGTAAGCTTGAAACGTCCTCTGTCAAATGGATGAACTGAAATTACTTATATTTTACAATGCGTACAACCAACTGTTGGAAAAAACCGCACAGGCTCAGCCATAACACTATATAAATAACACCAGAATGTATCGAGCCCTGCATCGAGTCCTCGTAGATTTATAACTATCACTAATATTTAAATCAAGTCACTATTACATGCAATCTAGTTTACATAAAAAATTTATTGCTCGTATTGATAGATATATTTCAATACACTGATTTATATCAAACGATTGCATTGAAATATAATTCAATAAAAATTTATTATACAATATTTAGAATGTATAATAAAAATTTATTATACATTCAATAAAATTTAATTATACAGTAGATTTCATATGTTTAGAATTATTAAATGAATTAAACATTATCGATAGATATTAAATAAATAAACTCAAAAAATGGATTAGATATTAAATTAGAAATTATTAAATTATCATTAAAAATTTGTTTAATCATACGACAGATTTTATACGTCGAAAATGTTAAATAAATTGTTACTGATATTACCGAATAAAATCAAACGCCACGTGAAACATATTCAAATCTAATTTAGAACATCTAATTTAAAACATGAAGAAAAAGTTTACTGATAAATAGACTTCAATGCACCGATTGAAACGAGGGATAAGAAATTATTGAATTAACACAACCATTGAGTGAAACTCGTGTTTTAATCGTGCAGTATATTTCATACTATTATAATTATTATGACTGTTTCCTTTCTCTTTTCCCATGAGAATGGTATCAGATGTTTCACATGATGTATCAGGAATCGAAAGAAGTATCGAGCATCGTCTTTAACGAGTAAACAATTGAATTATTTTATAAAGTAACTTTTGTATTAGCCTCAGCTTGATTTTGCGAGTAGGTACACATTGAACTTGATCCCATCGTTAAATACACGAGACTTCTGGTTAGTATTTCCTCAAAACAAGAGTGCTGCAACATGACAACATTCAGAACTACTAAAACTAAACGTCATGTGGACGGAATTGTTTCAGAGCTCGATTCGTTCGAAACGTCAAAGTATTTTACAACACACATGCAATTGATCATCATCGTGGAGTCCCACGTATATATAAAGCGATCGTTTTCAAACTCTGGATCTGATTTAGTTTCGCAAGTGCACACGTACTCGAACTCGATGCCATCGCTACTCGCTAACGCGACGTACTCCGCTTGACATCTCGCTGTCGTCTCTTATTCCCTTCGATATTCTTTTATTCCCAGGGAATAAACCGTGGAGAACGATCCACCGTGTTCGGCTGTAACGTATCGAACGGGAGACTTGGTTTTCTCCATTAAATTTCCCCGAGAAACCGAGTTACTTCCAAGAGGAAGCACCTCGCAGTTTCATGGCCCGTCGCCGCGGCTATTTGATCGAGTATGACGGATGCCTCGGTTGTCTGTCCGCCAGCTTTTTATAAACGATGCGCACAACCACTTAGAATAATTCATCGCTCTAATCGGCCGGAAGCAATTCCTGGCAGTGATCCATTATTCTCGGTATTAGAAACCAGGCGGCCAAGGTTCCGGCCAATTAATCTGCGGCAGGGAGGCGGAACATCGCGACAGATTATTTTCTCGCGAAACAGATGGCAAGGTGGTGGATGCTAGTGTGCAAACAGAGAGAGGGGAGGAAGGAGGAAGGTGCGATGTTTCGCCAGCAAGGAGGATAGTTTCGCGAAGCCATCGTGTTCCTTCGGTCGTTAATCTCGCGGGCGAGAGAAACCCCACGGTCGACGCTTACCTCCGTGAACCTCGCAGACGAGGAACAGGTCAGCTCCTTCCGGGTAGGCCTCGAGCAGTTTGCTCATGTCTCGTCGCTTCGCGTCGTAGATTATCGGCTTGGCCGGCGGCACTGCGAACAGAAAAATACGACTCGTCAAGCGAGATCCGATTTCCCCAGCGGAGGCGAACACACTCTGTGTGTTCACCTGTGCCAGCATTTCAAACATTACGCCACGTCAGATTTAGATCTATTTCGATTTCATTCGCTAATATATAGTCGTGGTAGTTGAGTCTCGTTAATTTCGAAGTATTTTTTCTTTTTCAAATGTCTTGTGCTATACACGCAGTCGTAAAAAATGTTCAATGCGCTTGTAAAAGAGCTTTATTGCTTGTACTAAATTTTATAAAAATCTATTTATACATGAGACGTGAAATTGCATCGACTGAACGAATACGCACAAAAGATGGAATTTCTACAAATGCTACACGCATTTACAAACGTTATTTCTACGTTTGAAAAATCCTTTTAAAAAGTGTTCGAAATTAATTCAAATAATTCATTGCAATTTAATTCAAATACAAATTAACAGGTATAATTCTGGTTGTTATTATCGTTCGATTAATCGTACAAATACAGAAAATATACGCGTTAGTAACCTCGTTAATCGAAAGAATTTGCGAGTTTCGGGCGGATTTAGATGGTCGAAGGGATGAAACGAAAATGGAATGAAATGCGCGATCGCGTCACACGGAAAATAGTTTCCACTCAACTCCTCGAGAGCGAGGACTATTTCCTCTTTTGGTTTCCCTCGATTCTCTCGTCGATCGTTCCGCGCGGTGCCCGCGATACAGCGAACGTAAACAGGCCGAGTTTCATCCGGTCGCGTACTTTGTTCGATGCTCGATGAAAATTGCCTTTGGCTATCGCTGCGACCACGTCAACCCGAAGCGTGCGTTTCTACCCCTGTCGCGGACAGGTTACCGAACCAACTCGAGTCTTTCTTCCTTTGCCGACGAGACTAAACGGAAGAAAACGAAATGGACAGAGAGGAATTTTTGTCAAAATTGTTGGAAGATTGAATCTGGCGAATGTGTGTTCGATAACAAATACCGGGGAATGTTGATAATGACGTCGTCTTGATAAGATCATGATCGACTTGTTAATCCTTACTATGCATCGAGAGCAACGAGAATCTTTAAAGCTTTCAACTTGATTTAATTTTATTGTTATTCACTGTCTCGGGAGATACAAAATGAAATTAAATATGGTAAATTTTTGTATTATAGTATTATTGTAATATAAGTTACATGTGACTTCCACGATACCACTTAGGAGTTAATTTTCTTTTGCTTCTTCTACGTTGTCGTTCAGCTCGCTGAAGAGTTAATCGTGGCCACACACAGTGTAAATGGATAAAATTATATTCCATGATTTGTTCTGTAATGATGTGTGTATTATCCCATTGTGCAACTTTCCCCGTCGCGCCGATTAATCTTCATGTGATTAACTTTGAAGGTGATTATTTACATCAATCTATTCGAGACCAGAGAATAAGAAAATATTTTAGAAAAAGTATTTCTAAAAATTGACGATATTTTTCCACTTACAATTAGATATATTCATATATCCATGTTTTACTATATTCTACCAACACTTAACTAACACCAGCCATATTTTAAATAACTACAATTAACTAATAATTATTTCTCTTATACGTGAACGAAATTTTAATTGTAAAGAGCAACAAATGGCAATGAAATTCATGATTTTGACAGGATCCTCTTGTTGACCCTTAAGCGCACATTCAATTGATGTCGAGCAAATTGCGAATTTTCAACGATGTGCATTTAAAAAGATATCAATGTATGACTTCATCACTATTTCTACATATTGTGCATGTTAAAGTTTACATGTAGCATAGTTATTTAATGCTTCGAGGATTTTATTCCACGTTTGATTCCACTAATAGAATTTATTATATTTTTACTGATTGCAATTCATTGATTGTAATTCAAGAACCAAGTTGCAACTGATGTTGCATCTTTGGCTACTGAGTGCAGATACTTAAACGACGCAACAATTGCCTCGCGAATGCGTTTCGAGCAATTAACGAAATATTTTGGTATTTTTTTTCTTTTTTTTTTTCACGGAAGGTGTTAATCGCGGTCGCATGTAGTGCAAATTCACTCGGAATAAAATTATACTACATAATTTATTCTGTAATAAAGTACGCAGTATTTCATTGATCTATTCTCCCGTTGGTTAATCTTTATGTGACCTTCATTTAAAACGAGGTCGAGGATTTGCACGGCCATTTGAATGAAACGAAAGAGGAAGCATAATGAGACAAACAATAATTATCCACTAAGAATTATTAATTAATTTAATTTTATTAAAATATCACAATTATCCGCTGAGAATTATTAATTAATTTAATTATAATTAAAAGTTCGTCCTTTCCTGCTCTTTGCATTTGATAATAAAATGCGCTTTGCAAACATGTTTTTTTACAACAGCGAAGTTCAAACTTACGATCTTCAGTTTCAATCTCTGCAACTTTATCTTTCAACCTGTAAATTTCACTCTTGCTTGAATGGAATTTTTTTCTCCCACTCGTAAAAATCATTCTACGTCGTTGTATTCGTGTATACGTGTGTATATCTTCCATAAGATTATACGAAATGTGTGACTATTCATGCGTAGTTACTTGCTTATGTCTACGCGCAACTAGATTATTTTAATAATGGAACAATGCGACGGTCACGAAAATGATACAGCAATTAACGAAATACTTTGGTATTTTTTTTTCCAAATACAACAATTATTTACTACTATTTTTGACAACGAATAATAAATGCCTTCGACGCAATAATCCTTGCTATATGAAAGCGATTATTCTTAAATAGTTTCTTCGGAATCAGGATAAACACTTTTATAATTTGAAGTAAAATTGATATTAGTAAAAAGTGACAGAACGCTCTCATAAATGTCATAGTTTTTAACTAGTATCGTTAGATCATTACCATTACTATAGCTGTAACAATTTACATTTAAATTACTTAGCTTTAGAATACGTAATATCTAATTAAGCTTTGCTATTAATGGGAAAGAAAATTCCACATTTTATTGATCTAACGTGAACGTGAAATTATTATAGCCATCTATGACCTAACGAGGTAAGTAAGTATGACTCGATTCATACAACCATAGCGAATCAAAGCCACCTGCTTTACAAATATTTGCTTTTCACCGTGTCAAGACGATCGTTTCCCAGGGAGAAATTAATCCTTGCAACTGTCATCGCAAACCTATGCTTATTTTATTCATTTTCTGTTTCCATTCGGCTATCGAGAAGCGCGTCGTCCAAGTCCAATGACAATCGCGAAGCGATTACCAACGCGATTTCTCGTTTCAATCGTCCCTTCTTTCGAATTTCGATGCGAAGCTCTATGAACTCCGATCCCGAAAGGCACTGCGAGACGTACGTCGTGATCTTGGCCGAGATTACAGTCACTACTGTCCAAGACAACAGCGCTAATGTTCGCATTCACAACTTTTTATGGCCCGTTTGTCCGCTGTTTAGCNGAACTTCTATAATTCGAACTTTTTGTTTATCCGGATCATTTTGTTCGGATAAACGAGTGTTTTAGTACTGAATCAAATATAAATGTTCACGCGACACATGAGACACAGCGAGAAATAATTTGCAGACATACACGTCCGCAGAAGAAAAGGATGAGTAACAGCTGCTCCAAAGTACGTTATTCTAAAGAAACTCATCTCATAGTATGAAAGCAATTTCTTCACGAAAGGATAATTATTCCGTGAACTACAATGACACTTTTAAATGAACTTGGTTTATAATTTAAAATTTTAACGTTGAAATCAGCAGAACGAAATGTAGCAAGTTCTGACAAAGCATTTTCACCATACATATTAATCATAAATCTTTTTGCATTTTTCCCTTTTCTAAAATGAAACAACAAGGTACATCGAAAATGTAACTAGGAAAAAATCGTACAGATTTATTGGCCAATCTAGTTATTTCTTTCAGTCCCGAGTTAATACACTGGTCTGACAAGCATAAAAGTCTCTATGAATTTCTCCTTCGGATCGTCAACTTCAAAGACTCGATTCCCTCACTCGTCGCAAGATCTTTAATTTCACACGATCTGTCCTCGGAGTTCGTATTTTTTCCGCATGCAGGGAAGACGGCTCGTTCTCCTCGCGAGCAACATTTCATTCTCGCGCAGGGAAAAAGGGGAGGGGGCGATGACGATGGTGGAAGGGAATCCTCCGGTTATAACCAAAGTGTTTGATGCTCGGCTTACTTCGTCGAAGCGAGCCCCTTTCCTTTCCCTGTCTTTCGGGCCTCTAAGTAATTACAGATAAGAGGCTTAAACGAGAGGAGACGTTCGACGTCGGGGATGTCGACTCTGGGGTATTAGAAAAAGAAGAGGAGGGAGAGCCTGGTCTCGTGTGTCCAACGACGCGATCTCCTGACGTCGGGGCCACGTCGTCGCCATCGTCTTTCTGAAGACACGCTTACACGGCCGCTCGCCTTTAAAGGCTTAACGTATCGGTCTTCGTTCAATGAGGCTAATAGGTAATCACTGATAAGAGGCTTAAACGTGGGATATTCAGCATTAAGCATCTATTTCAGGGAATAATTCCCCGATGCGACGGCCGTTGTTACCAGTGATTTCAATGCGATACGTTTAGAGATTAAACCATCTACACGTTGTGGCTCAGTCGGCGCGTCGGAGACGAGGTTTCCCTTCAGAGAATGATCTGCAAGCAATCCGAACGTTCCGAACGAGGGGAAATTTTTGTCAGCGTCGTGAAACTGAACGAACGTTCGATGTATGAGGGTTTGATCAGAGCGCAAGCTCGTTCGATAATCACCTCGCAATCACGCGGTTATACGTCTGCAATATTTTGCAACGAGACGGAAACTTTCTAACGTGAGCGAACAGATAGAGAGATCGTTGGCCTAAAAATGTGCGAGGAAGTGGCGAAAGGTGTGGCGTTTCGTTTGGTAGATGACCAGACAAAGTCACTCGAAGTATTGCTCCTTTCGCGTCAGTTCGGTGATTGTAGAGAAAAAACTCTTCTCGTTCCTACTTTACGTGTATATTATTTAATGTGTATTTTTTTTCTTCTTTTTGAAAGTGGTATAAGTCCAATTTTGGAAAAAGGTGAGTTAATCCCAGTTTTAGTTAGATATAGATGTCTTCTTCTTATAATATCACAGTGAATTTACAATAAATAATAACAATGCTTACGATATTCACCAATATGTTGCCAATATTTTTAAATTAATTCAAATTCTTAAATATCTCGAAATAAAGAATAAATGGACTTAAACCACTTAAAAAAAAAAGAAGAGAGGCTCATAAATTTTCACTGTGTTACTTCTGGTGAAATAGANGTTTGCCAATATTTTTAAATTAATTCAAATTCTTAAATATCTCGAAATAAAGAATAAATGGACTTAAACCACTTAAAAAAAAAAGAAGAGAGGCTCATAAATTTTCACTGTGTTACTTCTGGTGAAATAGAAATATAGAGTTTTTTTATTTTATTTAGAATTTATTCAATACAAAATTAATTACAGTGCGAGCAGTTGATTAATAAAAATAATTCGCAAAGATGAGATACGAGTGGTTGTCGTATTCTTCAAATTTTATGAACTCCCGTTGCTTCGTTTAATACGTATGAATGGAATGTTGGATCTCGGTTAAATGGCATCGTCTCTTTAAATCTCTAAAATTTGTTTTCACGTGTTTTTATACGCAGATGCAAGCTCTATGTTTTGCAATTCAATTCGAGGTTTTTCAAATTGCGACGTTTCCCCGTGCAGCCACAGGATTGGCAAAAAAAAAAAAGAAAGAAAGAAAAAATGTCGAAAACAACCAACGGTATATTCACGCATGTACAATTCAAAACGTGCGCTGATGCGTCCAATATACGAGTACTATACGTCGAGGACGAATTAACGCACGTTGAAAATGACGCACATTCCTGGTGCGAGTCCCAATATGACAATGCGATCTTATGAACGTCACAACGCTCGTGTGGCCTAAATCGGATCGAATAGATCCGGCTATCTATTCCGATCATTCCAGTCATCTACTTTACGAGTGTAAAAGATTCGAGATGAAAGCAGAGACAAAAGCACAAACTCCAACCCCAAACGCAATTTCGACGTTCCAAAAAGATCGTGTTAAAAAATATCATTATCTAGAAGGAATGCAACTCTACCACAGAATCTAACAAAAATGAAACAACTAAATGCTACGTGCTCGTTTAATGACTTTAGCAGTCGATGCGACACTGAAACACACGAAAGAAATAAGAGACAGATATATCTCACGAATGGAGAAAATTCGAGATGCAGAGACAGAGATACAAACTCCAACCGCAGTTTTGACGTTTCGAAAGATCATGTTAAAAAATATATTTGCTTGCTTTAAAAGAAATCCAAAAATCTACCAAAGAATCTGACAACAACAGAACAATTATGTATGTAAGTGCTACATATCGGTAATGGCTTACAATTAAATAGTGAAAGAAGAAGATTTGCAATGATAGAACGTAATGGTTAAAGCGATAGGATGGGATAAGATAAAATTAATTTATCGGCGATTAGACAGCCTTGAACTACGGAGCGCAAGAGTAGAGAGAGAGTTTCTTGTCAAAATCTAAACTAAATCCTAATCGGATTAACGTTCGTCGACTCGACGTTTCGGCAGCTTCTCCCTCGGCAAGTTTCAAACCACTCGGTGGTGGCTCGTTCGAGTGGCGAATCTCCTTCTCAAGTCGAGAACACCGCGACTTCGCGATTTCTCTTCGCTGCTAGTGCAGGCATATTACAAACTGACCGAATTAACTCGGAAGGAGTTGCCTTCGAGGTCAACGATAAGAAAGAGAGAGATTATTGTTCGAACTGATCGATTGTCGTGTCTGAAATGGATCAATTTAGAATTTTTCATATATTATAATTATATATTTGTAATAGTGTATTTTCAGAATGGTTTTTGTAACATATATAAACAGAAGCTTGTACTCTTTATTATATAGTGTAAATTTTCTCCTGTTTCTTTCATTTTTATTTCTCTGCTATTTTACACTTTGATCGTCGGTAGATGTTAAGAAAAGCAACGCTTAATATCCAAGGATTAGTTCACGAGTGCGAAAGGAAGCTGAGAATGATCGAATTTTTCAACATTATGAAAAATAATTACGTAGAAAATATAAAATTGTAAAAAAACAATTTTGTAGAAATTATTTATTTTTAATTCAGTTTCTGACAGAATATAATTCATTGCGAACGAGTCAAAAAATTATATTTTCCGTTCTCCAAAGTTTACAATGAAATTGATTGCGATTGTCATAGTTGAATTATTATTTCATAATCAACTTTTTGAAATAATTACGTAAATGTTTTGTGTGTATATGTTTTTTGGAGCGAAATTTTCGTTCACGTCGAAATTATTTGTTTTTTTTTTTCTTACTGAAATACTTTTAACTGTTTGTGAGCGATCATCTTCTTTGTGGCGTTCATCATATTGATAATCTCTGATCCACTCGAGTAAATTCACGGATGTGTATTTTACGTACTTGTGTCTAGAAAATATACAGTATTGTTCTCTAATTAGTTATGATTTTGAATGTGCATTGAGGATTATACTTTACGTTTTTTGTTGATTACATGTTTAATTCGCATATCATCATTTGTTCAACAGCGTGTAATCTACGACGTTTCTTTAACCTCAGTTTCTGGGATGAAAGCAGAGAGTCATGCACTTGGTTTGCAAAAGTGCGTTTCCAAAATAGATTAATTTGTAAATGCATGGATTAATTACATAAATCAAAACATGATTCCATATACTTAGGACGTTATATGCGGGATAAATTATAAATATCATTTCCCATGCAAATGTGGTCATTTCAAAATGATAAACGTGACTCTGAATCCTCGTATTAATTCAAACGCTTCGCTTCGAATAGACCGAATGCATGTCTCAGTATTTTGAATTTGTATTTCAACCTTGTTATATTTGCAGTTCTTAATACACGCATCGAAACCTATAGATTCACATCGCGCGATTGTTAATATATAACAAAGTATATGAATACATAAATACATATGGTATTCGAAATTTTAGGTAACGATGAAAGACACTCGAAAAACGTAATACATACAATACATTTCGTAATTTATTTATAGCATGTATAATTTATAATTTATTCTTGTTATTCTTGTTTTACATTAATAATCAAACGAGATACTTTACTTTAACACACATGTATCATATTGATTAATACACGTGTACAAAGACATATAGATACACATGTACCAATATACGTTAAAAATTACGGATTGGGACAAAGTTTTATTATTAGATACACAGAGGATTTCTGCTAATTAAACGAGAGACAATGGACAAAGCGGGGGGGAGGGGCATTCGAGCGACGATGCAGCGAGCACCGATGCTACGTACTCCGCTCCGGGTTTCTTGATACTTTCACGAAAGTCTAAGGCAGGCCCAAAGGACACTGCTCTTGTCTCTTAATAGGATCCGAAGCTGGTATCGTGGTGGTCCCTCAAGCAGAACGGACGCGCTTCGTGCACGGAGCGCGGCTCGGAAGCCGAAACTCCTTTTAGGAAACCTCTAACCCAATTTGCTCATCGATCGGCTATTAAACTGAGTTAAAGCGCGAGCGAGCCAGCGGGCTGGCTGCCGATTCCGCTCGGAGGAGTGCCCGCGGAAACTTTCCGACGGTCTTGTGAAAATCTGCCGAGACGCGGAACAAGGACAAAGGTGGAAGCACTCGCCTCTCGACTTTTGTGATCATGGTTGCGATAACAAGACCTTCCGTTCCGTCTGTCGATCCTCGCCAACTACGTCAAAGATCATCCCCGCGCGGGCTGAACATTTTCCTTGGAAATATTTTCCCTTAACACGCAGCGAAAGGACAATTTAACGTGGAAAATAGCGGCCGTATTTCAGGATACCATCATGCACTTCGTTCGTGCGTAAATGTTAAAATGAATGAATAGTTACGTTGTTGGACAGAAAAATGGCACACACTAGTCCGTGTTTACCGAATTTTGAATGACACGTTTGTAGTTTTCCGACGAGAAAGGATTTGAACGGCTCTGATGGCTTTGATTATCACTTGACATGACATTAGAAACGAACAGTTGTTAAAAATTCGTCGATAAATGGGTGGAGAGGTCTGTAGAACGGATGGTACAGTTCATTCATTATTAAATGAGTTGCTACGATGTACAGAAATTTAATCGAAGTGCAAATTAGAGATCATGCAACTCGCGTTGGAGATGAAAATTTGATATTTTGACAGGACAATATATTTATAAAGCAGCAACTGAGAGAGATTTCTTTGCATCTCAATTAACCTTGTCTTATGATTTTCTTCTCAATTGTCGACATTATTTTATAATAATATAACGTATGGATATATTATATATATAATTTTTATTTATCAATGTTCAGTTCAAAGAAATTGAATTTGGAATTTCATAGGAATTTGCAAATTGCATTTTCTTTCAAATCGAAACCCGCAACTTGTGCGACTCGATATTATAAGACGAGAAGTAAACGTCGTATTCCATCTAATTTTCGACTAAAAGCTACCAACTCATTTCAACGCGTCTGTGCGACATTAATTGTCGAACACAGGCATCGAAACGTGTCGCTTTCAATCTCAATGATGCGGAAATCGACTCGACACGTATTTAAACGTCAAACTAATCTTCGCGTCTCGTTTCTATCTGCGCGAGAAAAGAAAAGAGAGAACCAAGAGAAACGTTCTTCGCGAAAATCTTTAAACTTTCAAGAATGTTTCGCGCGCGAGACGAGTGCTTTTTCTCGCGGAGACGAGAGTAGCCCGGCGTCTCGACTTCTCAGCCAGACGAGCGCGGAGTGAATTCCGAATTCATCCTCGAGACGATCGTAACGTCTTCTACGGGGTGGTATCTGCATGGTGCACGAGAAACGAGAAGGAGGGTGGGTGGTGGTGGTTCGCCAGAAAAATAGAAATCTTCAGTCCCACGAGGACGGGGATTCGCAGGGAAGGTTAATACCCGAGTAAGTTTCCGAGCTTATCCCGATCGAGGATCCACGAGGAGAGCGCCTGGATCTCCCTTCGAGGCGAGTAATCGAACAGACCGGGGACGGGTACGTCTTGCAATCGTGAGACCCCGCGGTCGCTCGTTTTACGCCTCGATGCCTTCGAACATTCGGAGAAGATCGTTGTTCCGAGTTCATTCGAAATTACGCGAAATGTTCTCGGTGGAGGGCGAATCGGACAAATGCAGATCAGTCGGCCACCAAACCAACGGAAACGAATTCTTCCAGCTTTCTACAACTTTTCAACAACTTCCTTTTCGAACGAACAGGCAGCTCGAGTTATTGTAGTCGTGGTTATACAGTGTGGACGAAAAGTTTGTGGCCCGGAAGCCAGTCACCGAGTAAGTCAGTTTTGTATTGAAAGTGTGACTACGTTGTAACGAGTAAAATATTCCGTGGACAACTTTAACAACAAAAGGATATTTGCATGGCATAAATGAGAGGTGATTTACACTGGCTTCTGACCTCGACGAGTATCATTTTTGTTTCTTAATAGACAATATTGTGGGAATAATTCTTAATAGACAATATTGTTGGCGTTCACTTGTTAGATTTATCTATTTCTCAGTTCGAGTTTCAAAGCCAAATATGACGAATTGTTATTATTTTTTTAGACGAAGAATATTATTTTTTCTAGTTTCATTCTAGTAACAGTTTATGCAAGATCATTCCAAATGTTGCTTTCAATGTTTTTTCAAATGTGAAATAAGTTTTATTATATTATTATAGTATTATTATATTATATTATATTATATAATATTATAGTATTATTATATTATAGTATTATAGTATTATTATTAGAGTTTTGTTATGTTTCTTTAAAGACAATTATGTCAATTATTTTTATATCATCGCCAGACTCTAGATTTTGATGCATTTTAAAATTTTTAGAAACATAATTAAGCTAATAAGATCTAAATGGAAATTTGTTTTATATATTATGCATTATAGTAAACATTTTAGATGGTTCATATAACGCATCGTATGCATTGTCTGCATTTTCGTAACTTTCAATATTCTCAGAAACAGATAAAAATCTGCAGTCCAATTATCGTGAATTCATTATTATTAGCTAAAACAGACTCCGTATCCATCGGACGAAGATTAACAAATTTTTTCTCATGACATACAAGATACGATAATCAGTTTTTTTTCTTTTAAATAAAAGCCGTATTAAAGTATATTTATCTTACTTTAACTTCAATGGAGAAATTATCATCGGCTATCGATTAGACAATCATCCGAAAATCGAATCTCAAACGTATTAGATTGCATTATGGGCCGGTATAAATGACGGATAACACATGTATATTACAGCCCAACGGTTATAATTTGTTTCGATTTAATTATTATTTATTAATGCCAACCGATCATAACGAAACACATATCAGAGGTATAAAAATGTTTCAAGAACTGATGACAGTGTTTGCAATCTCGAACGTGATGTTACAACTAATCAAGGCACTTTTCGTCTCGAAAAAAACATCCGTCTGCCTCTCTTTCACCCAATGGGACGAAAATATCGTGCTACGAGAGTTTCTCGCAGGGTTACCGCCTATATAGACGAAGAAGCGTTCGATCGAGACGACAAAGTGACTCTTGAAAGAGTTTATTGATCGACGCGGTCAGAGCGAAATCCGGCGATCAGAGCGGAGTCGGCCAGAGGCTGATTAACCTTGATCGGCAAATAAAGTCTGGCGGTAACTATTCGAGTGACGAACGAACGAGCAATTGGACCGATCGGTTCGAGGGACGGAATCAGTGTGCGAACTAATCGACCGCAAATCGCCGCACTCCAGACACAATCGTGTGCGAAATGCTCCCTTTCAATACGCTGCCGATTGTCCGAAGGGCCGGGTTTGTCTCTCGATCGTGTTTCAAACTAACCGCTCGCCAACCGATTGCGATTTCCTTGCGGTTCAAACGCGGGAATCGCAATTTCCCCCCCTCCGTGTCACGATGAGTCCATGAGTTTCGCGTGACAACTTTGTTTTTTTCGAAGAAAGGGTGCCGGGCGCAATTTTAAATTTTGATGCTCGCGGTGCGTGGGCTTTAACGCGGAAATCCTCTTCGATTTGATTTTCGATCGAAATTTATTCAACTCGAGTCGAGTTGCGAATCCAGTGGAATTTCTGAACGTGTCTCGGGATTTGCGGGACTTTGAAAAACCGAATCGTGTTTCTCGTTATGGCCACGGTAATCGGTTATTTACAATTTCGAACGACACGAGCCTTAAAAAAACGCGTATCGAACGCGGATTTTTCTCGGTTTTGCAAAGGTATTGGATTCTGCTCAGAATTTGATTAATGAGGGACAACTCGTACAGCTTCCTCGAAATATCAGGCTCGTCGGAAATTTCACAATTCACAAAACTAGAAGTTCTGGATGTTTTATTATTTTGTTAGTAGAGGCTGCGGGTATTCTAGTTTCGTCAACACTGTTATTTCATCGACAATATTAATTTTATTTTCATCGACGCTGTTATTTTCTCAATAAAATTAATTTCATTTGTCAACACTATTATTTTATCATCAATATTACTTTTGTCGACAGTATTAATTTCATCAGCGAAGGAAATAGAAGCTATGCAGAAATTTACTAAATATCGTGGAGAGCATTATATTTTAGATATTTTATATATATTTTTCTCTATCGGGATAAAAATATAATGAAAACAAGTTTGCTCAATTAAACAGGTCAAATCAAGATAAAATATATGTAGCGAATAGTTCAATTGCTTCCTTTTCTCACAAGTCAGTTAAACGATCAGCTATATTGCAACCTGATCTGCTCATTATTTCTTTACCCTTGCACAGGGTGTTGTATTTCAATCTATGAATGCAATTATCCCGGAAACTATTTAAAAAATATTTTAAATGCATTTTTTCCTGTTTTGAAAGGGCAGAAATTTGAGTGTATAGTTGGTTTGCCTCTAGATCAAGCATAATTATGTAACTTTTTATGCCAGTCGACGCATCAGGTCATTTTCTATAAAAAAGTATTAACCTATGTACATCGAAAAGCTATTAATTTAACTTTTATTTTATAAAATCTATCATATGAAGAACAAGGAAGAACAAGCGCAGTATTTTTGTATGTTCACACTGTTCTCGTCTTTTATGCATAGATAAGAATTATTTCCTAAACAAATGGACTTTAGACGTAAATAGGTTAATATTTTTTTGTAGAAAACGACCTGCTGCATCGATTGATGAAAAAAGAAATTACATAATTATACTTGAAAAAAAAACAATAGTAATGGCCTTTATATCTTTTACACGCGTCTGATTGCAAGTGTACCGAAATACTGCCCTCTCAAAACAGAAGAAGATGCATTATTCTTTGCATCATATTCTTTGCATCTATAACCATTCAGATTGGAGCAATCTGAAAACCTAACCTAAACCACCAAGAAAGTCGATTAAAATTCCAACCAAAGTGGTTGAATTTCTCCACAAAGACGTGAAACGTTGATTTGGTCGTCGGATGAGAGGTCTTACCGATGACGGTGAAGTTGACCTTGAGGTTCCTGGTCGGCGAGTTGCGGAAATCCACCCTGCACCTGTACACCCCCTGGTCGCTCTCCTTCAGGTCACGAATGGTCAGCTGCGCAGGCGGGCTCGCTCTGAAAGACGCTCGGTCGCCCCAGAAGTGAGACGCGCTCCACAGCTTCGCCTTGCCGAATTGTCGATTCCTCGCGTCGTAGCTGAAAAACGACGAACGTTCGCGGTTATTTATGTCCTGGCGAGACTGATAGACAGACAGACAGACAGACAGACAGACAGACAGAGAGAGAAAGAGTGAGAGAGCAGTTCGACGCCCGCGTAATAAGAGTGTAAATCATAGGAGAGGCGCGTGGACGACGCGCCATAGTTCACGAGTGACGTGAACGTAGCGCCGGTCTTATCTAACGCGGGCCAATTTTTCACTCAACTTTCGCAATTCGTCATAGTCGGCGGCGAGAGTTTGCTTGCCGGCCCGAGAGCACTAAGCCTGAAACTCAATACACAGGCGGACAGAAGTGCACTCGACCGAGAGAGTCAGATAACCTTTTAAGCACTTCGGAGATCGAGCTTCCCTGTCGGAGACGGCATTAGGGAGTGTATCGGCGAGTCAGAGGCTTGAAAATGGCCGACACGACGGAGGGGAGTGTTCTCCCAAAGTTGTAGACTTTTGGTTTATGAACGAGACGCGACACACATCGGGTGCAAATCTTTCGCATAGTCACCGTGCTTTCGGTACGTTTCGGTACCGTCGTCTCGCGTTGCCGCAATCGCTGTTCGCGTTAAGCCGTGTCCTCGGCGAAGCAACTTCCCGTCTTGTCGTCTCTTGTTACTCCATATTCCAAAATATTACCGACAAACATTTATTCGCGCAGATGCAAGCAACAGGACCAGCAAACTGAAGCGTGTTTGACAAACGTGCTTCAAAGTTATGATGGTGTCCTCTGCTAACGAGTCGTATGTCTAGTCAACTGGCGCTTTCCCATTCTCTTTCAATCTTTCGTGCGATGCAACAGTTATAAAACACGAATTATAAAAACTGAAATCGAAATATCTCTGTTGAATCAACTCAATTTTCCGACGTATATGCACGTGAATCGATACTTTTGCGAAGAGTGTCGAGTGGCATCTTTCAATGGAATATATTTCGGAAAATATCCCATTTAAAAGAAATTTTAAAGTTTTCAAGCCTAACATCATTGATACGCAAACTATCCATTCTTTCATTGCAACGTTTCTCGCTGCGGATAATAATGGCAATATAAATCAAAAAAATGGTAACATATCTTATATATAAGGTTGATAAACTTGATAAACTCATAATCACAATACGAATCTTTAATTTCTTAATCCTTCAGTCACATATTGATATAATTTTTTTCATTTTAGTCTAATTTCATTCTCAGTCACGATATGGTGATGCGCGATTAAAAATTGCGGTTATCAACTTTTACTTGGTGCATGGGTACTTCGTACTTTATATTAATTTAGAATAAAATTTTTGGAAATTATAAATTTACATCTGAAGACTGACATTTGTTGGTTTCTACATAAATCCTTTTATATTCACAAAGAAAGAAATTTGAATTATAGAAGCGTTAATATATTGCGTTAATATATTTCTCTTAAATTAAGTCATTAATTAGCCAAAAAAACACAAAAATAATTTCTCTATATGTATATTGTAAAAACAATCTTAATTTCATTGAAGCTGAATGTGTATATGAAATGCCTGAGTACTGAAAGTCTTTTGTCAAACCACCTTCTCACTGACAAAAAATTAACACGGACAAAATGTACGGTTCATCCGCTATGTCTATATACTATATTACATTAATTATATAACGTATGGAAGCGTGCAATGAAACAGAACTACTACCAAACTACGGCCAGATTTTCTCCCAATATCGTTCGGATAAAACAGATTCCGACAGATCGGCGTTAAAGGCGCGAGTGCAATTAATAGGCATTCACGACTCGCGAGATGTCGGTGCCCCTTTAATTTCTCGTAAATCAGCCGAAAAGGTGGAAGGTAAATGAGCGACGACGTTGCCGAGAGAGTCGAAGATCGGCCAGCTCCCCTCTCTCTCCCCCTCGAGTCATCGTGCTCGTTAAAAACCAATCCAATTTGTCTTATAGCCGCGGACAAAGTGCGCCGGATGAGACTGTGCGCGACTGTCGAAACTTCCCAGGACGAGTCAACATTGCTCGCAGTTCCTCCCGTTCATCGACCATGCGACGTCTTATCATTGCAAACTCGCTGGAACTTTGGTGCTCGATTAGACTTACGAAGATCGTCCGTTGCTTGCCACTCGCCGCCGCTTCAGCCGATAATCGACGTCTTGACGCTGACGCGAGAACTTCGACCGTTTCCGTCGACAGGGAATAAAATGTCTATTGAGAATTGTATAAAAAAAAAACTGATACGTACGCACTGTAGTTGTTTCCATTTTCATTGTGTATGGATCAGTAATTATGGTCAGAAGCGTTTAAGCGCTTAAAAGTAAAATTTTTCATAGATAATTAATTTTAGAATTTGCACGGTGCAATAATGAACAATTAGAAATAATAATGAAAAATTGCGGATTTTTATGGAAATTCATATTTTCGGGAAAATAATTAAAAAGACTCGTTAAAAAATTGTTTTGCATACTGGATATTATAAGAAACTATACTATGCTTTCGTCGTTTTGTACATTTTTCGTAAACTATACTTTCGTCGTTTTGTACATTTTTCGTAAACTATACTTTCGTCGTTTTGTACATTTTTCGTACGGTTTTGCCAAATTTACCTCAAATGGATAAAAATCCGCAGTCTGACGATGAAACGCTATAAATACGTGCTTTGACGATGCATTCGTTCTGCTCGGCTCGTCGATAGTATAAATGGACCTTTGTGTGTAAGTAAAAGGGAACATGAACCAAAGTGTCAATCATCGATTTTGATGAAACACGGCTTAACTATCGTTTTTGAAAAAAATATTTGACACGTATTTTTTTTTTTTTTTTTTTTGATGGGCAAAGGGCTGGGTTGAAGGGAGGTGTAAACTATCCTCAAAGTTGGGGCTTCGGAATTTATTTCGTCAAATACTGAAGATACAGTTTCGTACCAAAGATACAGTTTTTATGTAAATTGACAAAACTAGTATTTTTCAACGAATTTAATGGCGTATACCGTTTGTTTATTTATTTGCTTAATAGATATGTATAAAATGAAGACTTCTGAAAGAAAGGTAGCTTATTAGAAAGGTGCATACGCAAGAAAATATGGAGAAAATGGTAAAAAAAAAAAAGACAGGAGAATATCGTATGAAATGAAGACTTCTGAAAGAAAGATCCAGAGGAGCAAAGGTAGCTTATTAGAAAGGTACATACGCAAGAAAATATGGAGAAAGCGGTGAAAAAGAAAAGACAGCAGAGGAAAATTACTTTTGTTGGCGATACATACAGAGTTCGATGATAAATGGAACGCAGTCTGATAATTCTAATGGGAAGACGATGATTCTGTTGGTACGGTAAGCTTCGCAAAGAGATCGAGTCGAGTGGAAAACGAGCATTCGAAGCAAGAGTAAAAACAAGGGAGGGCAGTATATCGGGTGAAAAAAGGGGCGGGCGAGGTGGAAGAAGGATGGCGCGCGCGAAAAAATTCTCTTGGCCGATTGGAGGTAGAGAAGAATGAACTCTAAACAAATTAAAATAATTGCCGTAACTCGTCGGGAGATCGTGCCGGGCTTAAAAGAACGTTCCTCGTGAATACGAACGAATACGAAAGAAGAAAGTAAGAAAGAGCTTGAAGTAGGCTGCACATTGACGGCTAAATTTCCGTCGAAAGTGCAATAATACACGTGCTTCCTGCAATTGCACTGTTCCCTCAAATGGAAACGTGCGATCTTGTTTAGCTCCTTTTGCATACGTCGAGTCCTTTCGTCGAAAATGTATTGGGATAGTACGGTTCAAAGATGGTTAGTTTATTATGTTAATTCTGGAATACTCGTCCCGTGAAAGATGAGGACCTGATGAATTACTCGAGAGTGAAGAGAGAATTTGGCGCACGCGGGAAAACGGGGAGGTTTCCAACCCGTAATATAATTTTAACCAAAAAAGTGAACGTAACGTTGAAAACGTCAGAAACAAGCAAGTAAAAAGGAAAATTAGGCGTAATCGTGTCGAAAATCACTTTGGACGTTGTTATTAAAGAAAAAAAAAAAAAAAAAAAAAAAAAAAAAAAAAAAAANATCCATCAACAAATGATTTCACGTGATCAGTTTTGTATACTACGACAAATACTCATGAAGTTTGAACGTTTTATACATTTTTACATGCATCTGTGAATTTCCTATAAACGCATAGAAATCCGCGGTCCATTGTTGCACCCCTTGAATAATAATCCGTGACAAAACGAGAAATTCGCTCGGCCGATAGGGGAAGGGAGAAAAAGGTGGAGATAGAGGGAGAATGGGCACTAAACAAATTAAAATAATTGCCGCGACGAGTCGCGAGATCTTCTTGAAAGAAGACCGTTCCCCATGAATACGTTAGCATCGGTGAAACGAGCGTAAAAAGGAGGAGAAAAGGCCGAAACTCGAAGGGGGCACGGGGATGGGGGGAGGGCTGGCAGAGCAGGGTCCACGAGGGAGACTTAACCACTCTCGGGACTCTTAAAAGGAGCTTAACTTCGCGCATAAAATTAAGGCATTGTAATTGCAGACGGCGTCGCCACTGCGGCAGCACATTTCTTTTCTACCGTTGCCGCTGTCTCTTCCCGGTTTCCGTGGCCCCGGGTTCCGCTCTTCCTCCGGCCCGACACCTTCTTCCCTTTCTTCCGTTTCTGCTCGACCGGAAAATATAATTTGCCCGAGTTAACTCTCGTTCGTTCGCTCATTCGCTCGCGAGCAGAGCAGAGCAGAGCAGAGCGGCCAGCTGAACCAGGGATAAAATGATTTTTAATTGGGATTAGACGTAAAACCAGGCGGTGCTTCCCCTCGTGAATTTAAGCGAGCAGCTTTAACCGCGATTCTAATGAATTTCGAATAACAGTTCGGATTAAGCGCGATCACGAGTAATTCTCGCGGCTCCATTCGACTGATGCTTTCACGGGTAACTTGACTGACTAGAAATTTATTCTGAAATGACATATATTCCTCTGTATTCCTCAGCGGTGCAGCTTTTCTGTTCGGTTGTCTCATTTACATAATATTAAATTTTTCGAAATGGTTAAATCTAATATGCTAAGCAGGATATGAATGCTACAATAGATATAATATTGTATACACAAATAGCTTTTGTAATCAGTGTGTACGCTGCATAGCAGATTATAAATATTTAAATATGATATTGTGCAAATACTTTTACATATTGTTTGAACGTTACAAGCAATTGGAAATGAAACAATATTTGAAATGTTATCAAGTATTTTTGGAAAATCCTTCTTTTATTCTTCTCTAGGTAGTTTAAGAGAAGATGAATTTTTATAGTCATTACTGTGTTCACATTGATTTGATCTTCCGCATACACAAAAGAAAGTTGAGGGAAAACTTGAGTAGAAAAAAAAAGTGGATCCAACGATATTAGTTTCGGTGAAATATAATTCAAAATATACTTGAAATGGGTATGAAACTTTGAGTGAAACTTTTTATCTCAAATAGAAATGAAAATATGTTCAATCATAGAATCCCATAACATATTGACGAAAACAATAGATTGACATAGCACTGATTGGTACAAATAAAATCTTCATCAAAATCTTGGGATTTGAACGATTGAAATATATGTTCTTAGTCACAGTTTCAAGTCGCTACAGATAAAAACTGAAATTGAACAGTAGAAATATATTCCTCGTTTAAGTTTCAGTTTAGTAGATAAATCATTTGAATCCTTGAAACAAAGAAATATGTTCTTCCACTATAAACTATTTCATCTATCCACTATAAAATATTTCTATCTACAAACTGTCCAAATACTCCAAATTGAACAATACGAATATATCCCTTATTTCGGTTTTAATTTAGTAAATAGATCACTTGGATCCAATCGTTGTAAGAAAAACAGAGAGCAGTAGAAAAATGTTCTTCCATTATAAAAATTGAAACTGTAACAAAAATATTAATCTATCTACAAACTTTACAAATGATAGTGTGTGTGTGTATATATATATATATATCTTCTTCATACTTACGTATATAAATTCCTCTGAGTAAAAGTTTTAAAGGAATGGCTGACGCGTAAGAATGCCCGAATCACTAAAATCGGTACGAAATGGAGCTTAATTTCTTAACAAGATACCGTCCGGTTGGGAAAGAAAAAAAAAAAAAAAAAAAAAAAAAAANAAAGAAAAAGGGAAGAGAAACGAACTCTAACTCTTGAGGAAATTAAACGAATCTCTTGATTAAAGCCTCGTCCGGCGAAGATTCTTAATTAACGAACCGGACCTAGTAATGTGAACTGCAGCAGGAGAACATTTCCATGCGAATGTGAATGTCTCTCGATATGCATGGAAATCGAGGTTGTGCTACTCTCATTGACTGGTTGCCGGTTCGATGTCGGTTTCCGTATCCGTCGTCGCGTTCGATGGCTGGAAATCGCGTTGATTCTCGGTACGGCGCGGCGATAGCGATGCAGCGCCGCAGCCACTATCGTTTCTGGCTGCCACTTTGCGCCGATTCCTCCTCCCCCTCCCTTGCAACCCACCGATTTCACCCGTCTACGCTCACTTCTATCCAGCCTCTATTCAAATATCACCGTGAAACCGCACCCTGGCATTCTTCAAAATGGGATTCATGCCGCGGCATAATAGGACAGAGATATCAATCCGATCGGTGAATATAATATCCGATTACACGACCGTCGACGACATTCACCACCCAGGAAACCAACCACCCTTCGTTCTTCGAGGAGGGAGGGGGAGAGGGAACATTAAATGTCTGCCGGATGCGTGAGCTCGTACTGCATCCTCCCTCGTCGGTAAAACGCGATCGTTCGGATACGATCGCTTCCCTTCGTTTTACGCTTTTATTTTATACCTTAAACATCGCGAGCGTCTAAAGAGGATTTCGATGTGTATATGTATATGTATATTTGTACGTAATATTTATCGTTCAAAAATTTGAACAATGTGTTAACATTTTGAAAGAAACAACAACAACAACCTTTTTTGGGTAAATGGACATTTCGTTTGTAATATTATTTTGTTACTGAACTATCAAAACTGTAATATTGTTTCTCTGAGAAATATTCGTCGTGTAATTTGTGAAAGAGAGTGTATTCGTGCACCTGCTTGTATTCGCTAAACTCGCTCGATAATGAATTCGACGTGAAACAAAAATGTGAAACAAAGGACGAGTGGTTTCGCAATGGCACTTAAACCATTGACGGGCGTTTCCTCCATGTCGGTTTCGGAAACACGCATTCTCTCGTGAAAATGTACTTCTGAAGAATACAAAAAAAAAAAAAAAAAAAATAAANTTCTGCGGAATACAAAACGCTCGAAGCATCAAGCCCTCTTTCGAACACCATCGAGATCGTGTTGAAAATATCTACTCTCGCGCATGTTAGTTGTTTAGCGAAAACATATATATATAATTCGCGAAAAGAATGACAGCCGATAACCGACGATGTTAATAAAAATCCGACAACTACAGTCGTCATCTGCACGACACACGATGGATCGAGAAAGAAACGAGCATAGTTTACTTTCTCGCGTTAATCCTGCCCAAAACGAAGCGAACGTGACGTAGTGTCGAACGAAAACAACGAATCGAAATTTTATCGAGACGACGACGATTCTTCCGCACGATCCAGCATTGTATATTTCACGACGCTGGAATGTGAGCGTGGCTGACAGGATTATTGTGTTCGAATTGATGCCCGAGATGGAAATCTACAGGACGCATTGTCCTGCTTCCCCGAAAACATCGGAACTGTCTGCGATCGATCCGTAAGATTTTCCTTACGTACGCGCACGTACACGAACGACGAACAACTTGGAGGAAGATGGCGTCGGCCATCGAGGTTACCTTGATCCGACCTGCTGAGCGAGAGGAGCCATTCGGAAGCGGCTGGCTGGATAGAGAAGGGGCAGGTGGCGGATGCGAGGATAGAGGGAAATGTCATATTTTGACAGGATTTCGCGGTTCGTTTCGCCGCTATCGCGTGTGCAAGGTGCGAAAGTCAGCGCTCGAACACGCTCAATTTCGTGACAAGTTGAAAGACGGAGAACGCCACGTCGGAGGGCGAAGAAGGGCGAAAGGATGAGAAGGAAGAGAGAGGACCGGGGGGGGGGATCTCGGTGAAAGGAGCCGATGCATACATATAGGGGCGACGAGGTTGAACGAGTGCCTAGAGCCGGCTGAATTAAGCGGGGGCTGCCTTCATGCATAAATGGATGACAAAAACAAAAGGAACGTCCTGTGAACGCGGTTACGCGACATTTTTACATTTATCGCTCTCGGCTCTTCGTTTACGGACGCGCGTGCCAAACGTGAGCTCACATACTGCCGCGGATCCTCCACTGTTCGCACGAATGCAAATAAAGCGTAAGCAGATAAAAGGCTTCGTTGTCCACGGCGGCGGCGGCGGCTTTTGTGTTCGGTTTTTCGCCACCCTTCTCTCGTCCTCCCCGACGAACGAGTTGCATTTGGCTCGCGCGATCCCCCCTTGAAATGGAAACGGATCGATCGATCCGTGATCGCAGTCGATATCGAGCCGACACTCTCTCTCTCTCTCTCTCTCAATGTTTCGACGTTGCTCGATTCGTTCGTTCTCGTCGATGATTGCGCCTTGGCTCTTTGTTTGTGCTTCTACTGACTATGCTGACTAGCGATTTCTCCCGTTGCGATCTCAGAAACGGTATACACCGTTAAAATGTATCATAAGCATGATAAAATGAAACATCTTTGCCTGTTTGTTATATTTAATTTAATTTATTCGCGGATAGAAAGCCTTTTTTATCATGTTGGAACATGCTTTGGTTATTTACGACAAATACGTAAAAGCGTGCTTGATATAGCGAAATATATAAATTTCCCGAATTCGCAGAATATCGGTGGTAATTACTGTCCGTTGTGAATTTAAATCATTGAAAATGGCAGAAAATAGATTTCTATTTTCAATTATTAAGACCGACATTCCTATCATTTTGCACGTTAAAATTTCTGTGACACAGACAATTTTAATTTTTTTTTTTTTTTTAAATGTACAGAATATACAGATAATTTCAATTTCATTTAGTTAGACTGAATAAAATAAAGTCTTTTGATAAAAATATCGGCCATGTGCGGAACAAAGTAATGTAACACAATTAAAATGAAACGAATAATCTTTGCGTTTTAATTTATTATTATATAAATATTTTACGAAAAATACCGCGAGTATTGTTTCGTCGTAATAAATCCGACCGTGCCAAAAATCCGACGTTACCAGTGCAAGATCGCAATGACAAAAATCGTTGTTATTAGACACGACGAGACATAAACGGAGCAAATTCTACGGCCATATTTCCAAATTGGTAACGTGTAGAATGCGTCGTATTTTTGGCTGCATTGTTTGAAGCAACCAGTTGCTTTTCGTTGCACGACATTTGTAACATCGAGGTAGGCAATTTCACGGAATTATTAATTTCTGAGTAGAAAAAGTAGAATAAAATGATGAAACTCTGTCAAAACCAGTAATAGATCAACGACGATTTTTCGTCGTTGATACTCAATTAGAAGAATTACCTTTAAAATCGGTCGCGGGATATCGTTGCGTTGGACGATCGGCGAGAGAAAGAGAGAGAGAGAGAGAACAGCGGCAGCCAAGATGGCTTCGAGGCGTAGCTCGGTCGTCTGATTTTTGAGACGCGAGATATCACGTTTCCAGTAAAATCTCGGAGAGGCGAGAAACCTCGCCGAATGAATCTCTCGTTGCAAAGTAGCGTCAAATTAATGAGTTACCGAGAGACGAGTTTCTGCTCGGCGAAACATAAGGGGACAGAGCGTGAACGAGAGAGATAGAGGGAGGGGGAGAAATGAAGAGGTTGGATCGCTGAGCGGAGGCTAAGCAAAAGATGGAAAGGAGGTTCCATCATACGCTAATTAATTAACTGGCAGAATGAAATGGGTTGTAGGGCAGAAATTCATTTTGTTGGGCAAACTTTTTTCCCCCTCCCCATTCGCGATCGTTCGCAAACACGTAACCGTATCGATCGCGCGAAAAAACCGGTAATTAATTTTATCGCGAAAAGTGTATCTCACTTTTTCTCGATTTTCCCGTTCGACGGACAGGAAGTTACAGGAAAATTGACCGATTCGGTGTAAGCCATTCTTATCGAGGTTTTGCGCGGTGAATGAAAAGACCGTATTGTGAGAGAAACCGATAGAAAAAAAGAAAAAAAAATAACGGAGAAAGAGAGGGAACTATAAAAATCGTAGATGACCGATCGCGGTGAAGAAAGGAAGGATGAGAGTGCTCGAGTTCCTTCTAAACTCGATCCTTAAGCGAGGTTCCTCGAATGGTAGACAAACAAGATTCTCTTTAGACGAACGAACGTAATATTTTACTGCTTTTTGTTCCGTGTTAATTACGAGTTAACAAGAATAGATATCAAACTGAAGGAACAAATGCTGTCGTGATAGTCAGATGAAATTAATGATAAATTTTGATATATGACCCTCGTTATCGTAATACTCGGATTAAATTAATGTTAAATTTTGATATATGATCTTAAAGCGTGAGGGGTCGGGCTCTAATGGAGATCGAGATTTCTTTGCTTTTGGTAGTTGAAGTTTTCGCGTGATAAATTTCGCGTTTAATGACTGTACGCGTACGTTTAAATACAACTGCAATATAATATAATATAATTCAAAATACACGTGTGCTTAAATAAAAAGTGTATGTTACACGTAGATAAAAAAAAATATATAACACCTAAAATAAAAACGTTTTATTTAAAAAAAAAAAAAAGAAAAAAAAACAAAATTGATGTCAAATTAACGCAAGAGACGGATGAAACTCAAGGACATTTACTGTATATATTTCGTTCTTTCTCCTTTCGTAACAATTTTGTAACAGTTTCAATGCATTTCAGTTTTCGAAAATGTCTCTGTAGATGATCGTCCGTCTATAACCACGGAAACGTCTGTCGTTGAAAACTGAATCGCTGCACGAGGCAAACGGCGATGACCCCCGGGGAAATCAAAATAGAAGAAGGCATTCCGTTACTTAGTGAACTTTGGAAAATAACAATGCGCGGGCACAAAGGCCGAGATCATCAAAGCAGGAGAAACGAACGCGGTCAAAGAACGGAACAATGGTCATTCCGAGGTTAGCTCGGACGAAAAGCTTTATCGCCAGCGGAAAGAGCGCACGAATACCCCCGATATTCGTGATTCGCAATCGACTATCGTTTATTTCGTTCTTCTTCGTACCGTCGAATCAAAACGGCACACCGATAAAATTGTTGGATCGTGGATAAATGCGTTTGAATCAGTGCCAGGTATTTTATATCGGTCTCGTACGTATGCAACATTACCGATAGTAAAACCGTGGAACATTGTGAATCAAGATACATATGCGTGGTCAGCCTGTACGTACTGCAAGTTACATCGAAAATGAGAAAAAAAAAAGAGAGAAAAGAAATAAATCGCAATAATACCTTCGTATCGCAAAACGAGGTGCACCGACACTTTTGCTCATTATACACCGTGTTCCAGTACCGAAGTCCAGCGATTCCCACAAGAAACAGTCACTCGAAAATAGAGAAGAGATTTTTTCCATTCGAGACGTCGCTTTCGAAGAAATTCAAAGTTTGTATAATTTTGCTAATTCTGTGGTGTAATCACAGAAGTGACTAATTGATAGCATNTGTGGTGTAATCACAGAAGTGACTAATTGATAGCATCGAGAAACGTAGAATGGAACTTTCCTGCTAGGTTTAGTTAGAGTTTCTTTATTTTCAAGAAAATAGATTTTAGTTTAAAATTATTAGATAAATGTATATTAAGTAAATTTTCAAAGCATCTTGTGAAAAAGTCTACCTTTCACAAGCAGTGAGTAACCTCCAGTTCGTTATTTACTTCCCTAATTAATTACCTAAATTCAATCATTACAATCGATAAATTTCTAAAGTTAATTTTCTCAAAAAAGCCTCAAATGAGCAAGTTTTTTAATTCTTTGCTTCCAGTTTATTTTTTCTCGTAGAATCTTCTTGGCCGTAGCATACTACAACCGATAAACTCTATAATTCACACGATCATTTTTCAGTGAGACGACCGAGTCGACAGAGACAGACGGCTGCGTTGTACGTGGCTATATTTACCAGGAAAAGTCGAGCTCGTTCAATCGTTTATTAGATTGTCATAAACTCTATAATTCACACGATCATTTTTCAGTGAGACGACCGAGTCGACAGAGACAGACGGCTGCGTTGTACGTGGCTATATTTACCAGGAAAAGTCGAGCTCGTTCAATCGTTTATTAGATTGTCGTGAATTAGTGATTGTCAACGCCGGCGCAAGAGACAGGATTTATTAGTGCCGACATCAAACGTGCATCGATATCGTTTATCGAGGCCACGAAATCTAGATACAGGCGGGTACAGGTGCGCCGAGATAAAAGCACCGCTGTACAGGAATATCGCGCTCGCAAATGTAAACGAGGTCATTGATCCGTGATCGGTCACCATTTATCTATCAATAGCCACGGCCGGGGGATCNCGTTCATCGTTGCCATCCACAACGGAGATGTTAAATATTAATATTGAATCCGCCTGCCTGTCGAATATCATCGCTCCGGAAGGAAGCACATTCCGAAAGTTTTTATTGCGTACGGGGTAGCGTGTTGCAGAAACGAAACGGTTCAACGGTTTCGCCGCGAGAATAAAAAGCACTTTCTGCCTTCCTGGCTTTACGTATTCTTTTCGTTGCGAAATAAGACTTTTTATGAGACGCGATAATGCCAAGCCGGAATTGCAGAAACGAAACGGTTCAACGGTTTCGCCGCGAGAATAAAAAGCACTTTCTGCCTTCCTGGCTTTACGTATTCTTTTCGTTGCGAAATAAGACTTTTTATGAGACGCGATAATGCCAAGCCGGAAGACCTGGTACTACCCACCCACGTATTACGTAGTGGTAGTGAACGTCGTTTGCGCGCTCCTCCGTCGGTAGGGATTGTTTAGTGCCTCGGGTCGCGGTTCGTTTTCAACTGGAAATTACCGTTTTGCCATACCTGGTACTACCCACCCACGTATTACGTAGTGGTAGTGAACGTCGTTTGCGCGCTCCTCCGTCGGTAGGGATTGTTTAGTGCCTCGGGTCGCGGTTCGTTTTCAACTGGAAATTACCGTTTTGCCAACCGCCGCGACCGCAATCCCGCCTAGAGTTTCGTAATCACTCCGGGACAAACAAAGAAAGCATTTTTCCTCCGGCTTTTATCGGTACCCTCTGGTATCCTTCTGCTCGCAGAAAGAGATCGTCGAAACGTATTTTCAGCGGGGAAAGAGAGCCAGGTAAAAAAATTAAATCACACGTTAAATGGTGAGAGGGAAATGCGAGAGCGGGTTGGAAATGGCGTGGGACAGGGGAGGAAAGAAGGAAGATGGTGCATCGTGTTGTCTGCCTCACGCGCGTTACCAAATAGGGGTACGCCTGTTGTCATCCTCGTTTTATGGGACTCTCCATAAAGGCGATATTTACGGGGATGGAATCGGTCGGCAACAGAACCGGCGTATAAAGAATGGAAGACAAAGGCGATTCGCGGCTTAACGAAATCCCAATTTCGTTTTGGTCTTGCTTTTGTCGGATCTCTAGGAAATCCGCGGATGGACGGTCCTCGCGGCCATGGAAATTGCAGTGAACCAGAGTACAGGGTTACCTCGTGTAATCGGCGACGTTTCTCTTTAAATTTTAAACCGCGTGGGAGACAGAGAGAGAGAGAGAGAGAGAGAGAGAGAGGTGATATTTTAGTGCATGAGAAACACGTTGTCCAACGAAGGAATATCCACAGAGAGAATTCGTGAGTGAATTCTATGAGAAATAATTTTTTTTTTTACCGAGCATTGCGCTTTGAGTAGAAATAACTAGGATCGGTCAGGTTTTTTTTTTTGGAGGAGAATTGATAGTTTGATTGATGAGTTAATTATATTTTGATTGAATTTTGCGCGACTTCGACTACATTGTTTCAAATAATTATACCAGTCGAGAGAAATTATTAAATAAGTTAATTATAAAGTAACATTTGTTTAAACGAAATTTTCTATTCATTAAATTTGTAGTACAGAAACGGAACTAATGATATTGCATTGATCAATTATTTCAATTTCTTCTTAGATTAAATTAATTAAGTTTCTCTTATTCAGATCTGTTCGTAATCAGTCTGTTAATAATTGCTTCTATGAAGTAAAAAAATATCGAATTAATTAAATTTTAAAGTACATGCACGTTAATTCTTCTTCACGTTTTCTTTCTTTTTTTCTTTTGGATTATCATATTAATGTTCCATTTAGCAATCACCTGAATAAATTTATTGTTTCGAAATGCCTCATTGGAATTCTCCGTTGGATGAATTTACTTTGAAATTGACTACATATATTATCCAAAAATTCAATATACCTTTCTAAATTTATTTTATACGATTGTTGGCATAAATTTCTTGCGACGCAGTTAAAGATAAAACAACGAAATGCATTTGTTAAAGAAAATGAAAAAGAATTTTTCGCGGTATAATTATTTCGCATGATATGTATAAAAATGCTAAATGCAAAAGTTTTTAAGGTCTCGTATTCTCTCTTTCGCTACTCCCTTAGCGTCGTATTTTTTTTTTTTCTTATAAAATAGAAACAGGAGGAATATTAGCACTATATGGAAGTGATGTTGAATATTTCGCAGGATAATATTTACCGTTTTTACTTGAGCATAATTATCCTAGTATAACCGTCGTTCTTTCGAGGTTCATGACAGCATAATTCTCTGTTGTCCAGAAAAGTGATCCGAAAAATAACGTAGGAACGGTAAAAACCGTTTGAAAGTGAAATCAAAGTAGTTAAATTATCATCTTATTTTATAAAATAATCAGTATTATTAATGGTGGTAATTATTAGTACTAAAGATCTATTTCACAAAAATTATAAGCAATTGTTCGTGACCTTGGCGTAAATTTGGCATAACAGAGTCGTCGGATATTCGTGTGTCATACTCTCGACACATTGCGAAGGGTGGGGATGATAAAGATCGTATCGATGGAAATATCGTGAATAGAAGGGCTCGTAGAATCGAACGATATCTCTCGTAAATAACAATGATGGCTTACCTGTAGAGAGGCTCGCCGCTGTCCTCTTTGAACCAGAGCACCATGGAGACGGCGTCGTTCGGTTCACGGGGTTGTATATTACAGGGCAAAGTTGCTCTCTGCCCTGCCACTCCCTGTATCGACTCCATCGGTACTGTAACATACAGTGACAACGCGTTGAAATTTTCTGGCTGCGCGTTCGAGTTTCGTATGAAGAATTGCCACGTGGCCAGAAACTCCGTGACTTTTTCAAAAAAAAAAAAAGAAAAAAAAAACGAAATATTCGGTATACATATAAATTCGTGGCCTTCTCTCTTTCATAAACTTGTCTTTTATTTGCAAGAGAATCGAACATTGTACATTTCAGTCGGAAATAACATCCATCGCCTTTATTTCACTTAACAAAGTAATGGAAACATCTTAAATTTTATTTTTATGATAAGAAACTTATAATTGGATAATGAATTATATTAAGTTGTGTAATAAATTCGTGCTATGTTTTTGAGGATATGAAAAGTATGATGTATTATAGAAAGCGTAATCCATCTATATTGAGTGAAGGAACATGTATAGATAAATGTTGTTTATAATTGTAAGCAGGAAGAAAATGAATGTTTGAATCACTGTTATTAGAAATAAATTATTAGAAAATATTAGAGTTACGATTCATGAATGATTTAAATTTATTGAAATATTTTAACATTAACAGTGCAATGTTAATCGTTTTAACACAAGAAAGATGTTCTTAGGTAATTATATAATTCAGAGAAATACGTACATTGCACAACTGCAACGTGCAATTTTTTGAATAAAAAGACAAGTTTCAAAGTTACTTAATTCATTTGTAAAATGAATTGATAAACAATGGTGCAAACGAATTTATTACACAACTCAATGAAATTAATTTGGGAAAACTTCACAGATTTTCATAGCACTTGTTTCATTTAAAATTTAAAAGTAGTAATGCTCATTTAAAATTACCATTAAAAATCAGATATTTTTATATATCACAGCCAATGATGTATAATAAATTATAGATAAATATTCGTGCGGGTAATCAAGTAACTGCAGTCGCAGCATTTATTTGTTTTGTACTTCTTTATCTGAAACACTAGGACAAAGAAGATTCGAACTCGAAGTAAACTTGCAATTAATTAATTGTCAAGGGCCATGAATTAATTTGTATACCTTGGACGTTTACGGGCAACACAGATGCGCGAGGGTACAATCGAAAGGGTTGGGAAAAGAAATAATTGGTCAAACAAAGACAGGAACGACCGGCGCGAAAGTAAGTTTTAGTAGTCACACTTTTATGCGTGAGAACTCGTAATTAATTCTTGGTTTGCCTCTTCTTCTTTTTTTTTTTTTTTTTTTTGTCCGTGAGACGAAACGTATCGACGTTTCGTTTAAAAACCTTTTATCGAGACCACCGAGGCAAGCCTTGAGCACCTTCGAAATTAAGAATTATGGCGAGCCCGGAGTTATGGATATTTCCTCGGGGGAGAAAAAAAAAAAAGAAACAAAGAAAGGGGGAAAACTCACAGTGATCTATTACTACGCGAATGGAAAGTATCGATGGTTACGTTAATAGGGTGGATAATTTATCGGTTTCGCGTATTCAGTCCTTACCATAACCGTGGACCAACGTTATGTTTCTTGCGACGTGAAATATACTTTTAACATTTGGCTAGAAATTTCGCGTGCACGTACGAGTCGTTAAATCTCTTGTGGCGTTAAACCGACGGCGAAAAATCGCGCGTGAAATAAGTTACTCCGCTTTTTTTTNCGCTTTTTTTTTTTTTTTTTCTTTCTCGAAATCGTAAAATATCTCGTATGCAAGCGAACGAGCCAGCGATCGCAACGTTTAGTAGCTTAGGTAAGCAAAACGTTTAGCTATCGAAACGATCGTTTCTTCGCGCCTGAAAATATTTTCCGACTGTGCGAACGCAAATTACGTTAAAAAATAGAGAGAGGAGAGGGAATAAATGTCGGATTAGAGCTCCAATGTGATGATATTATAATTTGTGATATATTAAATTGATATGATAAGCGCATTGGTGTAGAAATATATACATCAATACTCGAAAGAAATTTCAACTCTTCATGGACGATGTTTAATATTGACGATTTAAACTTTTTGATAATTTCCATATTTAAATCGCATCAATAATAATAATTAGACAATAGCAATTTTTGTAGCTTTAAACGGTGGTAGTACGTGTCGATTTCATTTATGCGTCATTATAAAATTTATTGTTGTTAATTCAATTTAAAATTTAATACTATTAAAATCATTGTTAATAACTTCTGACAAAGGTTGCACGTCGTCCCTGAAAGTTCAATAATATACAGAGGAGAAACATTTGGAACACTTTCTTCAATCATCTGTAATTGAACTTATGTTTTGATACGTATTTATGAACCGGCCTGCGTATAAACTTCGATGGACGATAAGAACGCGAGCAATAAATCGTGGTCGCGCGTAAAGCAAATCGGTTGTCGGTCGTTCGACGCAAAGTGAGTACTTAAGTACGGTTCACGACACTCACTGTTCCGTCCCCCGGCACCATCAACGAGCACTTCCGGCAATAATGCAGATTTTTATCGGGTAACATCGTCCCGGCGTCGTTGCCGTCAAGATTCGTGGAATAATCCTTTCGATATTCGGTTTTTCCACTGCTTTCCGAGATTTTTCCCCGATTGAAACGCGCCGAATTGTTACGCACTTGGCTCGTGATTAGTGAATATTTACGATNAAAAAAGCTAGGTGGACCGAGGCTCTTTCATAAGGATACGTAAGAATAAAATTGGACGAACGTTTTCAAAAGGACGGAGAAAGAAAAAGTACTACTCACTCGGATGATCCGGCTCGGTGTTGTTCGCATCTTCTTGCATAGACGTAGTTTTTTTCGACTGTGCGTTGGCAAAGGTCGATAGCTCGATGCACGTCACTGCGATCAATATCCACAGCATGCTGATCAGCGTCTCTTGACAATTTCACCCTCGAACCATCCTAACGACGTTCACGTCTTGTACTCCGAGCGAGGCTCCCGGGATCTCAGACTCTCGTCTATCAACAGAACAGGGATACACAGTTACCCTAAACGTTGATCGCCGACGGACGTTTGTTGTTTCATTTCTTTGTAATACTCGCGACTAATTGTACCGAGCGAGGCTCCCGGGATCTCAGACTCTCGTCTATCAACAGAACAGGGATACACAGTTACCCTAAACGTTGATCGCCGACGGACGTTTGTTGTTTCATTTCTTTGTAATACTCGCGACTAATTGTAAGACTATAGTTATGTGTACTGGTAAATCTGTATCACAGACGTGAAATTTCAACGAGATTTCAAAGAAATCTCGTTGCAGCGAGTGTCAGCAAATTTGTGAAAACTTAACAAACGATAAGTCTGAGAGCGAATTTTTGCCAATTAAAAAGAGAAGGTTGATTGTTTCAAATTGCAGTAGCCATTGTTATTACTTTTTTTTTTCTTTGTTTACCTATGTGAAATAATAACGTNCACAGAGAACGAGCTTCACCGGGTGAAGAAAATGTCTCGAAGAAATCTGTACGTCAGCTTACCCGGATCACCGGCGATAATCCTTCGACTTTCCTTCGCCCAGACGCGCGAAGTCGCCCGTTATTTATATTCCGAGCGTCGCACCGCTGTTTGCACACTTCTCACAACATCGTCCTGGAGAGATTCTTCTGCCCGCGGCGGTGGTGATAGCGATGGTGTTGAAGGTGAATTCTCAAGTCCTGGGACGAGGCGCGCCGCGAACACGTGCTGCTACTATCTCCTGTCATCGGTTGTCCGATGGCCACTCGTGTGTTACTCGCGCGTTACTACTCAGTCACTCCAAACTCCAAACATCGACATCTCTACTCCGTCGCGCTTCCGTTCTCGAGTTCCTGTCGCACTTTCGCTCACTACTTCCATCGATCCTTCGGATCGTCCCGCGAGCAACTTCGCCTCGTCGGCGATCCGCGAGTAGGGAGAACTTCTTCACCACCGAGTGTCAACGAACGAACGCGACACGAGCGATCGACGTCATCTCTACTGGAACCAACGATCACTGAGAATTTCCGCGGGTGATCCTCAAGCGAGAGAAGAAACGTGGCGATGAGAAAAGAAAAAGAAAAAAGAAAAACGACCGAGATTGAGAATAGTTGCGACAAGTTTGGGCCAAGAACGGTGAAGAACGGTGGGACTACCAGGGTCTCGTCGTCTTCGATAAAGTCGAAGAAATCGATCGAAGAGGAGACCTCCCTCGCGAAAAACGAAGCGCGCGTCTCGAGCTCCGCGATGACACTGGATGCTGCCAATGAGAGCTTTCGCGCACGGATACCATTCTCGTTCCAACCTGCGCCCCAAACTCACCCTCTCCAGTTCTCTCTCTCTCTCTCTCTCTCGCCATTCTCCTGCCCCCGTGCTCCACCGCCTCTCCGTCTCTCCAACCCTCCCTTTCCCCTCGCCTGGAAAGTCTCCAGCGTACGTCCAGACTACTGTACCCACACAACCCACTTTTCCAACACCCCCGCTTCGTGCAGGCTCGATAATCTTCGTGCGAGCTCGCAAGAGTCAGTCGAGAGAGAGAGAGAGAGAGAGAACTGGACGTACATAGCGGGATGAGAGGAGGAGATTGGCGGGAGAAAGAAGGGATATAACCAAGACGCGGGGAGATTGGGAAAACGTGCTTCTCCATTCACCGCTCTCCGGGCAAGAACAGTCGAAAAAGCGCGCGATGTACGGCACACCGCGGCGCTCGCCTCGGCAGACTCAAGATTAATGAGCTCGATACTACCGTCTCTTTCGCGCTGGTAATTAACCGATATTGATTGCGTCGCGTTGATCGGAATTAATGGGGCCGCGAGTTAGAAGAAAGTTTCTTTTTCGGCCAACCGGGGCGGCGGAAATCCCGTCGGCGCCCGTTTACCCGGCTAATAAACGTGTAAATTTGTCAAACGGCCGGCAGACTGCTCGCGATCTTCGAACTCCCGAAGGCAGGCGGTTACATCTCGTTATGCCGATCGATTAGTTTCGTCCCGTCTGTACCTCGTTTCTGCCTTGTCGTCGTCGCGGATATCGCGATGTAATTTCACCGATTCCGATTGAGTCGGAGGTATACAGCTGCGGGGGTTGTTTCTGGCATCGGAAAAGGGGATGATTCTACTTGGTGGAAAAATAAGACGAAGAGGCTCCGTTTTTTGAGTAAAAATTCATCGCGTGTACATACTTGCGTGTTTGACTAATTCCTACAGCAGAAATTATTAATTCATTCGGGGGAAAGTTGTTCCTCATCTGCGAGGAGATAAGTGAAAAATATGGAATGTAAAATTTGAAGATCGTTTAAGATTTCTTCTCCAAGGAAATGGACTTTTGAGAACGTTCAGTCAAGAACTGAGTTTAGTCGGGCACTTGATAAATTTTTAAACTTAATTTCTTCGAGCGAACGGAGCGCCCTGCGAAAAGATCGCATTGTATACTCTCGACTTATTTTCGCAGGTGGAATAATTTACTCCTGATCAGTCCGAGATTAATTATAAACAGATAGTTGATAAATCTTCGAGTTTGAGCCTTCAACGAAAATATCTCATTCCTCCGATTTATTTTTTTCCTGCAGAATCACCTGCTTTTGTTGATAAAACGAATAAA
>NIPQ01090483.1:0-13202 GCA_002806875.1 Lepidotrigona ventralis hoosana
AAAAGAGGCGCAGATACTTCTGTAGGATGTCCGTTGTGGGATGCACTGGATTCAGATCAAGAGGATGTAGCGTCTATTCTAGTTAAATATGGAGCAGACACTGATTGTTGGGGTCCTGGTCCAGATGATTGCCAACAAACACTGTTACACAGAGCAATTGACCACAACAAAGAAGATATCGCACAATTCCTTATAAGAAGGTATATTGACTCTAAATTAATAATAATTATGATATTAAATTCTAAAACAATATGTTGCAGTGGCTGTGATTTAAACGCACCTAGAAGACCTGGCCCAGATGGTGTTGGAGGCGATGAATCAAGAGATGAGTGTACTCCACTACATTTATGTTGTCAGTGGGGCTTAGAACAAGTTGTACAAACACTCATTGAACATGGTGCTGACGTAAATGCTAGAGATGTCGAGGGCAAAACTCCGGTTCACGTAGCCATACAAAATCAACATTCACAAATTATTTCTCTGTTGCTGTGTCATCCTAGCATTGATTTAAATAAACGTGATAAGAAAGGTTTAACGCCTTTTGCAACAGCTCTAACATTTCGGAATAACAAAGCCGCTCAAGCTATACTGGAACGCCTACCTAAAGCTGCTGAACAGTATGACAATAAAGGCAGAAACTTCTTACATACTGCTATTCAAAAGAATGATATGGAAAACATATTATTCCTATTGTCTATACAAGTGAATAATGTTTTATAGTTGTAGAATGTATATTTATTTAAAAATTTGATGTTTTTAAAAAAATCAATTTAATGAAATAGATATACAATGAAATTATTCTTATTTTCTATAGGTAGATGTAAATTCTAGAGTTCATGATGTTACACAAACTCCACCTTTACATCTTGCTGCAATTTCTGGAAATGAAATGTTGGTGAGAAGTTTAATATTGGCTGGTGCACGTGTTAACGATACAGATGCAAACAGAAATACTGCATTGCATGCTGCTGCTAAAGCTGGTCATGCAACAATTGTATCTGCTTTATTGCAGGTGAATACAATAATAACTTGTACATGTATAAAGGATCTTTAAGATATAGAAAATCATAATATAAAATAAATTAAATTATTTAATTTCTTATTTTAGAACAATATTAATTTTGATGCAGTAAATGCAGATGGTGACAATGCATTGCATGTAGCTGTAAGAGAAGGTCATGTATCGGTGGTGAGAACACTTTTGACTGAATGTACATTGGATGCAGAAGCTGTAAATCTTAAAGGAAGAAATCCTTTACACGAATTATCTAGATGCGGAAAAGATAATGCTGCAAATATATGTGAACTTTTTTTGGAATGTATGTCACAATATCCAGTGAACAATGCAGGTAATGACTACTTTAAAATATTAATATTTTCAATAATATTTATGTTAAAACATTTTACTGAAGAAAAATAATATTTCTGCTAAATTTCTGATATTATTACATGAAATTTTATTATATTTAAGAAACATTTATGCAGTATTATTTTATTATAAAATTAATTAAACGAAATATTTTATTCAAGATTTGGATGGTAATACTCCATTACTGATAGCTTATATGAAAGGAAATGGCCAACTTTGTCGTACTTTGGTAAAAGCTGGTGCATGCTTAGGTTCTATGAATAAAGAAGGGATTACAATTTTTAATTATCAAGTAGCAACAAAACAATTATTATATAGATTACTAGATTCCTTGACACAAGAAGCACCATGGGCAGATAAAGATCTTTGTCTGGAATGTGGTACAAAATTTTCACTCACAATGCGAAAACATCACTGGTACATGCATTTTAAAATATTGAGATAAATTTATAAATCCATAATAAATTCAGTATATTTAAGATTTGTCTAAAACTATTTCTATCGTTTCTAGCCGCCATTGTGGTCGAATTTTGTGCAATAAATGTTCAGATCAAGATGTTCCAATTGTAAAATTTGGACAAAATAAACCTGTGCGCGTTTGTGCAGTATGCTTTGATGTATTGCAACTAGGTGCTGAATGAACAAAAACGTTAAATAAGGAAAAATACATATTCATGTGTAAATAAAATAAATATCATTCCACATGCATTTTTCATAAAAAAAAAAAAGTATACCAAAAATTTATATCATTTTATGTAAACCACAATATTTTACTATATTATATAATTATTCTTGTTGAAACTTTGTTAAATTTATATAGGTACTAAATTTTAAATACAAATGACAGGAGCATTGACAAAAGTTAATATTTACTGATATATTAGCATTTATTCCTAGCATTACTTATTCATCTACAATGCATTGACTTAATTTGTAACATGTTTTATAATAAAGATCATACATTTTTAAATAACAATCTTATTTTAGCTTATTGAAAAGTGTTTTTGCTACGCAATGGTCTACACATTCTACATAATCAATTAATTCCTCCAAACAAGTTTCTTCTGTTTGACTTCTTGAATTTACACGTTGGTTACAGGTATCCAGTTTCTCTTGCAAAGCAAAACATTGCTGTTGTTTCGAACATTTGTCCTAAGAGACAAAATAATCGTATATTTTCACGTTGAATTTATATTTTATATATGAAAAAGATAATTTTCAAGGATTAATATTTACAAATATAACTTAATTAATACATTGTACACATATACTGTAACAGTGTAATAAAGCTTTAATATTTAAAAAAAATTGAAACATATATTAATGTTACTTTACAATTAACAAATTTAAGCGAAATTTTAATAACAAAGAGGTTACTCCAGAATTTTTAATTTTAAAAAATATAGGCTTAACGTATCAATGATATGTTAATTAATAAACATTGTTTCAGTTGTTCCGTGCAAGGTAAATTGGTTAATTGACTTGTATGCAATAGAATGATTAATGATCATTTAAAAGAACAACTTCAGTAACAGATAATAATTATAAAATCTCGAGATGAAGTTTTTGAATCGTTGGAACGAATATTATATAACAATTTTTACTTACACGGAGTATTGTTTGAGGATCAATCAATTCTTCTTCTTCTTCTTCTGCTTTTACAGTCGGCGTGTAACGTTGAAGAAAGCTTTGTAAGAAAGACATATTTTTCAAAGGTAAATCTTATTTCAACTATCACACGGCTATTGTGAATTAACTTTGAACATGCGCGAATTTTCCAACTTGTTATATAGCATTTAACAGATAGAAAACATTGGCCTAAATCGCATGTCTTCCAGATGGACTATGCTTAATAGTCTAAGAAGNTTTTTTTATATATATATATATATATATATATATATATATATATATATATATATATATATATATATATATATATATATATATATATATATGTATGTATGTATGTATGCATGTATATATCAGTTGTAATAAATAAAATATTTAACCTTTAAAATAGGCAAATACAATCATTCTCGTTAAGACAAAAATGAACATTAACTTATTTATTGAAATTATTATTAATCGAATATTTTTTTATTTTTAGGTTTATAAGTTACTAAACAGGGATATACTAGCAATCATGGTACAACAGAGTAGTTTCAAGTAAAAGCAAGGGAGGTCATTTTATGTAAAAAGCTAAGTCGCAAAATGGGATAAAATTTTTTCATGCAGGGCGCTTTATTTTCGATGGAAGTAAATTTGAAAATTTGTTCGATACATATAAACACTAATTGCTGCTAATTGCTGACTATATACAACGCAAATAAACAATTTACAGGGCAAAAATAAGTTAAAAAACTGTGGACTGTAATTTTTTATGTAACTTAAGGCCCCATTTTCAAGAAAGTAGAGGGTACACGCGTACTTGATAAATTTTCAAATTTCATCTTCTCGGGGCGGTGTTGTTAAGACAAAAATGAACATTAACTTATTTATTGAAATTATTAATCGAATATTTTTTTATTTTTAGGTTTAAGTCGCAAAATGGGATAAAATTTTTTCATGCAGGGCGCTTTATTATCGATGGAAGTAAATTTGAAAATTTGTTCGATACATATAAACGCTAATTGTTGCTAATTGCTGACTATATACAACGCAAATAAACAATTTACAGGGCAAAAATAAGTTAAAAAACTGTGGACTGTAATTTTTTATGTAACTTAAGGCCCCATTTTCAAGAAAGTAGAGGGTACACGCGTACTTGATAAATTTTCAAATTTCATCTTCTCGGGGCGGTGTTGTTAAGACAAAAATGAACATTAACTTATTTATTGAAATTATTAATCGAATATTTTTTTATTTTTAGGTTTAAGTCGCAAAATGGGATAAAATTTTTTCATGCAGGGCGCTTTATTATCGATGGAAGTAAATTTGAAAATTTGTTCGATACATATAAACGCTAATTGTTGCTAATTGCTGACTATATACAACGCAAATAAACAATTTACAGGGCAAAAATAAGTTAAAAAACTGTGGACTGTAATTTTTTATGTAACTTAAGGCCCCATTTTCAAGAAAGTAGAGGGTACACGCGTACTTGATAAATTTTCAAATTTCATCTTCTCGGGGCGGTGTTGTTTTATGGGAAAAAAAAAAATGTATTTAATACTTTTGATTCATGTCCATACGCTTTCGAATATTTATTTGTTTGGAATTGACCAGATTTCAACATGCTTGACAAATTTTTTAACTTGAACTTTTTTTGTTCAAAAAATATTTATACTTCAGTTTTATTCTTTGTCCGATTGTTTGTATGTCGTGATTGTTAGAACAACGTATATGGTAACGTATATCGAATACGACGGCGTGTCTACAATTTGTTCATTAACATGTTTATTTTGTGTTTTATCAGGCCTTTCTTACTTTCAAGTTGTGTCATCGATCGAACTCGAAACATGCTACATTCGAAAAATTAACTCCGGTTACGAAACGCAGTACGTAACGTTCGTACACGTTCGTCTGCGCATTATAACGCGCAATTTCCTTTGAAAGCAGAAAGTTGATTTGCTAATAGGCAGGCAGAAAATTCTCTTAGACCGGGACTGGCCAATACGTAGATTAAATACTGGACATCGTATGGGACGGAGATTTTCAGCAATTATTTCGCAACTTATCGTTGTTAAGCATTTAATTACATTTGCAAATTATTGGTATAACATACCAGGATGCCAGCGGTAGGCGAGATTTCCGATAATCTGTTCGGTCACACGAAAGCCTGTGAATCAAGACAGAGTAGGAAGCGAAAAAAAATGTTGGATATTTCGGCTCGGTTATCCGTTTACTTTGGACTTTCATTTTGGGAACAATTTAGCGTTACGATTTCCCACGACGTTATGCATTCCGAACGTTATGTTTCACGGATAACACGAGAGCATTTGTACTTGCACGAAATGTTAATATGATTTGTTTAGTAAAATGATTAAAAGAACCATCATGTTCTTTGCAACAAGGATGGCGTCATCTGAATCCCTGTTCGCGTAGGATTTATTAAAGCCATGAGCCACCGTCGAGCCATCATAAACACGTCCGTAAGGATTACGTTCAAACGATCCAAGTTCCACTGAATTAGTTAGTTTGCGCACCGTTGTTTGTACTACTGATTATCAGTTTGTGAAAATTTCGGAAAATCAGGGCGCAGTGCATTGTGCTTAACAGTCAAACATTGAGTTTGTAGTTTTCCGCTCGTTTGTCGGCCAGGTATCAGTATCAATAAACTCGTGTATTTATCCCACGAAGGAAGATGAACGAAAACTAAAGAGAAGTCCGAGTATCAAAGCCGATGCGTGAGCCACGTCTATATAGTAAACACGATACTATACAAGCAAGTTGAAAAGCTGCAAGTTTTTGAAAAAAAAAACCGGAACGTACATTGCAGAATTCGAGGGCTGTGTTTTTCCACGAAAGAAATTCTGTCTCGATCGGAGTCTGTGCAAGGAATTAAATTCAACGACGAAAAGAATTCTTTTGCAAGATGATTGTCATATTGTTTCCTCGCGCCGAAGTCCAACCTAAAAACTTTGTAATATTTGAGGTTATGTCTTATTGAAACATGAATTTCTTGCATTAACGAGCAAACCAATTTACTAGGAAAACAAAAACAAACTGGACGTAAGTTCAAATTGACAACAGATCTTCTTAGCGTGCATTAAATTTCATATTGGTCAATAGTGTTCAGCATGTTAGTTCAGGTTCATACATTTTATCTTAATAAGTGATGATTATATTAATTTTTTTTTTTTTTTATCTATCTATAATTTAATTTTTTTAGATATCTGATTGAAGTTTTGGGATCTTATACATTCAGATGATGTATTTGATTTGTCGATCTTTAATTAATAATGTGACTTTTTCACTTTGTCTGCAATAATGTGACATTTTATATTAATATTCTATATGTATATAATGTTTAATTACAATTATTTACGTATTAATTAAATTAAATCATTTAAAATTCATTATTTAATTACTGTACATTTAATGAATGTTACATATTTATAATATAATATCTCAAAATATATTATGTATAAAATATCTCTTACATATACATATTATTGTAACTTACATGTATTTATATATATATATATATATATATATATATATATATATATATATATATATATATATATATTATGAAATCCAATTTATAGCTTTTATGTGACACACAACTTCTGTCATTAATTTTTATTTGTAGCAATTTATGAGTGGATAATGCTTGGAGGCAATGAACGGGATGGAGAGACATGGGCATGGACATGGACATTCACATGCACATTCGCATCGTCATCGTCACTCACATGGAAATCTACAAAGTGTATCTCAAAATTCCAGCCAATCGTCGAAACATAGCCATACCCATGCGTTGCACTTGCAAAAAGATACGTCTGCAGTTCAAACACCTCAGAAGCCAAGAAATTACAAGTTATTAGTTGATCCATTTTTGGTAAAAGGTGCAACAAAGTTGTACAGATACGATGGCATGGTTCCAGGAGATCCAACTTATCCTGAAGTTCAACCTCGAGATCCTAGATCACAGTTAACAAGAATTTGGACTCGTTTAGAACAACTTGACTTACCTGTACCTAGATTTAAAATTGACTCTAATTACTGTGGTGAACCCCCTCCGCTTGAAGTAACATTTTGTCATTTAAATGATAATATTGATAAAACTTTTTTATCAGATATGGTTCAAAAATTTGGAGCTGTAGAAGAACTTATTGTTTATTATCACCCTGTAACTAATAAGCATCTTGGAATTGCAAGAGTAGTTTTTGAAACTACAAAAGCTTCGAAAGCTTGTGTAGAAAAATTAAATAACACATCTGTGATGGGTAAAGTCTTAAGAGTGTTTCTTGATGCATTTGGAGAAGAGTGTAAAAAGGTCTATGATGAGTTAACTATAGAAAAAAAACTAGAAAAAAAAATTGAAAAGGAAATAAAGCCTGAGAATGATCAAGAGAAACAAACTCCAATTGAAAAAATTATTACCGAAGAAAGAGATGATTTCAGAAGTAACAAAAAAATATCCAATATAGAAAAATCAAGAGATACATATATAGAAAACTCGAGATACAATAAGTATAGAGATTATCCTACTCCTAGTGGCAGTGATTTAGGTTATGGTACTGCACCTAGTGAACTAAATTATTCTAGTAATTATTCTCAAAATTCTACTCCAGCTACGAATTATGATTTTTATTATAGCAGTTACCATCAGCCTCCAAACAATTATTTAGCAAATATGCCACAAAATGTATCGCAAAATCTTTCGATGCCGCAGAATTCAAATATATGGTGGGGAAATAATACAGGGGCAACAAGTTATGCGTCATCTTCTATGTGGCCTGTTCAACATGGAACAAATTTAGATAATTCCAGTACTAATGCAGTTCCAATTTCTAAGGCTTCTAATGTAAAAATACATCATACACCTAAGAAAGAGAAAGAAAATCAAAATATAACAAAAAACTCATCACGAGATTCACCAGTAGAAACTCGTAAAACATTAGATTTGGATACTAGAATTGCCATGTTATTAAAAGACAAAGCAGGAGGAATGGCACCACCTTTCTTACAGTTTGGTAGCGATTCTGAAGATGAGAAGAAGTCTGTTAATGCAGATAATGAAATGCTCTCAGAACCACCAAGTCCTTTTCTATCTCATGAAACGTACAAATCATGTTTTGAGAAAATGAGGGAAAGGAATAAAGAACGATGGAAAGTACATGAGAATAGCATCAATCAATTTTCTGTTGACGAAGATTTAGGTAGTGTTATAAGTTCGAGTGAAGATGAAGCATTGTTGGGAAGTTACAGTCCTGCACAAGATGAAATTGAACCAGAGCCGCCAAAGGAGCCACCACCTCCACCTCCACCAGATGATGATAGAATGTCATTAAGTCCATTAAGTTCAGGAGATGAAAAAATTGAAGAAGTAACATTTAGTATTATAAGCATTGAATAGTATATATATAATTAATAATTTAATTAATTTATTCATATTTAACTATTTAAATATACAGGTTATAGCTCAAACAGAACCTACAAGTCAGTTATATCCAGGAACTGGTTATCCTGGACATTTAACTCATTATCCTACCAACGACATGTATCATTGGCCAAGACCAGCACAATATCCATATCCATATGGAACAACATATTTACAAAGTCATTATCAACCAAATACTACATCATTTTCTGGCACAGTAGGGAATCATCAAGGAGCTAATTATTATCCATCTTTTCAATCAAGGCTTCATGCTATGGCAAATCATAATATTACAAAAGATAATCCACAAGTATGTATATGTCTTCTAAATGTAAATGTAACATCAACTTTATCAATTTAAATGTTATATTAACTTTTTATCAATTCAATTTCTATTCAGGGTCCTACTATCAATGGTGTACTAAATAGAGTTGTTAATGAATTAAAGCAAATTCTAAAAAAAGATTTTAACAAAAAAATGATTGAAAACACTGCATTCAAACTATTTGAAGTATGGTGGGATGAAAAGAAATCAGAAAAAAATCAAAATCAAGGAGGAGAAAATACTATTGTCAATAATAATAGTAATAAAGAAGAAGGACAGAAACCTCAAGGATTATCATTACTTTTAGAACAAGGAACTCCGCTTGGATTTAATTATGACGGATTTGGTTTGGGTATTAGAGCCAGTATGCCAAAGATGCCTTCTTTCAGGGTACAATTATTTCTATTATATTGAAATTTATCTTTAATAATATAATGTAATTGTAAATATTTTGTAATATATAAATAGAATAGGAGAAGAATAGACACGTTTAGACATTAGACTTAGATCAATATTGATGATACTCTAGTAATGATTGTAGTTAATATTTATGTTATTAGCGCAAAATTAAAGCTCCAAGCCCATTACCGCAAGACGAAGATAGTCGTCAATCTGATCATGGTGATACGGAACTTATAGGAAGCGATAGCGATCTTGATCTGGCATCAGTGCAAAAAATTAAGAGACCAATTACTTCTCTTCCAAGCGTTTCTTCTTCATCTTCCTCGTCATCTTCGTCTAGTGAAAGTAGCAGCGAGGAAATGAGTTGCAGCGAATCTTCCAGCAGTTCGAGTGATAGTTCTGACGAAGAAGTATGCTCTGGAAACTTTGACGATGAGGTATATAATTAATTAAAACAAGCAAGCAATTTACTTAAACATTCATGTATGAAACTTTCATGTTTTCATAAAAATAATTTTTATTTTCAGCAAGATACAGACAGTCATTTATCAGATCATCGTCCACTGGCTTGTAACAGTGAAGATCCTGATATCTTAATGGAACTTGCAATTCAAAGATCGTTAGATTGTCCGACGCCTACTGGTAGAGAGACACCAGTACCTAATATTAAAATAAAAGACGTAAATTCGAATGAATTCCCACAGTGTGACAATGAAGCTAGCCCTGTATCATCTCCGTTGAAATATGAAAGTGATAAAGAAGATAGTGAGAAGGAAAGTGAAAAATCTACAAATGAAGAATATCTCGAAAAAGTTCGAGTGAAGGAAGAGGTAGAAATGGAGAGAATGGAAGATGAAATACAGAAGAAAGTAAAAAGTACTTCAGTCATACCGATTAAACAAGAGCCATGTGATATACAAAAAATGGAAAATTCTGCAGCAGAAGCTTTAATAACATTAGCTGGTCAAGATAACATTATAAGACATAAGAGTCCGGGACCTGTACAACCAAATATTATTAGAGCTCTTCAAACTATGTCTGCTAAGTACATTAACGATGAACCTATATTAAAAGATTCAGAAAAGATTGAAATGTTTAGCGAGATACCTACCACCGATTCAGAGGAAGAAAGCTTAGAAATTAGAAGATTAAGGTTTGTAAAATTATATGTAAATTTAAATAAGAATAAAAGTGTATTAACTGTACATATTGTTTTGTAAAACACTACGTGTTTTGCGTTAATTAGGTATCAAGCCGAAGCTGATCTCCGACTTAATGGTCAACAAAGTCCTAAAAATTCTCAAGCTTCACAAGTGTTTATGGAACATTCATACTCATTGCCACCTGCCCAATCAGAAATTACGAAGACTGTAACCATTCGTACACCATCGACACCAATGAAACCGGTAAAACTTAAATCGTCGAAGATGATAAAATTATCGAAGAGCAAAGACAAGACACACAAAGTAGAAAAACGGAAATATAATAAATATACAAAAATACACGCTCATCAGAATCATGAAAGAGAGAAAGAAAATATCGAAAATGAGTATGTTTATGAAAAATATCCGAAGAAAGTTGAAGAGCCAGTTGTTACATATAAAGAACGTGACCTTATGTCGGAAATGGCTATTTTGTATGAATTTTTAACAAGAGGGATAGATGCGGAGGATGTGGAATATTTAAGACGAAGTTACGAAGCTTTATTAGCCGATGACAGCCAAGGTTATTGGTTAAATGATACTCATTGGGTTGATCACCCTGCAACGGATATTCCAAGTCCTGCGAAACGCAGAAAAAGAGACGAACTTAGATTACATACAAGTGGAAGTGCAAGAACAGAAGGATATTATAAGGTTGACGTACGAGAGAAAGCTAAACATAAGGTATGGGCTGAACTTTTTAATATAATTAGAATATAATTATATACTGTAGTGTTTTTCCACTCTAGTGATTTTCATATTACAAATTACAAGTAATTGATGCTAATAGTGGTCTTACTAAATATTGTGCATTCATTCAAGCACCTTGAATGTTAATTGCTTAAAATTATTTATTCTTATGTAGCATCACTATGCCCAAAGTATACAACGAAGTAACGACGTCGAAGATAGTAATGGTCCTTACGCTGGTGGCGATGGAACAATGAATGGTCCAAAGAACAATACTAAAGCTTTAACTGGTAAAATGCAAGCTTTGTCTCGCGAAGCTCGAAGTAATCAGAGACGATTATTAACAGCCTTCGGTATCGATACTGACAGCGATCTTCTTAAGTTCAATCAGTTGAAAGTAAGATAATTTCAATTGCTTCGTTTCAAATCATTTTCAGTTCACCGTAATACTGATCAATGTTAAATTAATGCATATTTCATCTTTTTACAGTTCAGGAAAAAACAATTGAAATTTGCTAAATCTGGTATACATGATTGGGGTCTATTTGCCATGGAGCCAATTGCAGCTGACGAAATGGTCATCGAATATGTCGGACAAATGGTCAGGCCAGTTGTTGCTGATTTACGAGAGTCTCAATACGAAGCTACCGGTATCGGTAGTTCCTATCTTTTCCGTATCGATTTAGACACGATTATCGATGCAACAAAGTGTGGGAATTTAGCACGGTTCATTAATCATAGCTGCAATGTAAGTATTACAATCTATGTCTTTATACATTTTGCATTAACACGTTAAGTGCCCCCAGCCGGTCCCGACGGACCGGCCGCAGACTTTTCGTCGATGATATTCCTGCGCGCGTGTCGGTCCTTGCTTATTTGTGAGACTGAACATTTAATTTAGGCGACATCGATTTTTGTTTGGTCAATGCTTCAAGGAAAAGAATATATATAATACTTAAAAACATTATAGACTGAACATTTAATTTAGGCGACATCGATTTTTGTTTGGTCAATGCTTCAAGGAAAAGAATATATATAATACTTAAAAACATTAATGAAATTTATTAAAAAAACGGTAAATAAAGGTGAGGTTTGGTTGTAACTTTCTGCGTGAAATTTTTCACCATCTTTGAACCTAACATTTGTGAATTTGTATTATAACATTCGGTACATTATCTTCTAACTTTATACGCACTACCTTCCTTTTTTTTTCTCTCTCTGTTTTACTCTGGCTCGCCCGATCGGTAAGTGGCCCGGAGTGGCCCGCTGACTGTGGCGTGAACGAAACGGCTGGGCACTTACATCTTACTTNTTTTTTTTCTCTCTCTGTTTTACTCTGGCTCGCCCGATCGGTAAGTGGCCCGGAGTGGCCCGCTGACTGTGGCGTGAACGAAACGGCTGGGCACTTACATCTTACTTACCGACATACATTTTATCGAATAAATTCTTACAATGATTTAAGCACCACACACTATTAATCGTTTTATTATTTTTCAGCCGAATTGTTACGCAAAAGTAATTACGATCGAAAGCCAAAAGAAAATTGTAATTTATAGTAAACAACCGATAGGAGTTAACGAGGAGATCACGTACGATTATAAATTTCCATTGGAAGATGATAAAATCCCTTGCCTATGTGGAGCTCCTCAATGTAGGGGTACTCTTAATTGAATCGTTCATAAAACTATATTGTTCATCCCTTTTTCCTGTCTTCTACACTTCATCGTACCCTGCTCATATTTTTGTAAATACTTCCCCATGTAAACATTTTATAAAATGCAATGGAAATATGCTAAATTATGTTAATATGAAAGTCCTTCTCTTTTTTAACATTCTTCTTGTAATTATTGCATTAAGTACCTAAAATGAATTTCAACATCGTTATAAAATATTTATAACCTTTGATTGTTTTTTTGTACATACGTAACTTAAGATTTTATTCCCATTATGTTTCTGTTAAAAATAAAATAACAGTTTTTAAAAGCGTTCATGTCGATCGATAATGAAAAGGATTTCCATTTTTTTTAACAAAGTAAATTGAATTAAACTACACGTGTAAATATTTTCTATGAAATTATACATAAATATTATATATTTCTGTTTCTTTTTTTTTAAATAAAATACTAGTAAATATATATATATATATATATATATTAAACTTAGGGA
>NIPQ01090484.1:0-25961 GCA_002806875.1 Lepidotrigona ventralis hoosana
AGCAACAACGAACGAAGGAAGAGCAGAGATGAGGGATTCCTAACTTTGTCCCAAGTTCAATAAACGTGTCTTTGTACAGAATGCGGTGGTAGGGCTGTGAATTGTTGTATGTATTGTATGATTGTATACATTGTACGTATTGTATGTATTGTATGATCGTATGCATTTAATGTCTTGTATGATTGTATGGATGGATGATACGTATTGTAAGCCCCGGGGCGGGTCTCGTGCGTAGTCACCTCCTCGTGGTGAGACCTGGTAATTGATATCGTTTTACAAACATTAAAGTTGTTAAACGGTAAACGATAAACTTTAATATTTGTAAAACGATATCAAGCTAAGAACTACGCAACATATAGTTCAGTTTAAATCGTGTAAATTTGTTTCCTTTCTTTATTTCACAATCTAAACTGAACTATAGGGACAAGTAGGTGATGAGTAAAACGTTAGACTTCAAATTTTCGAAACGGATGAATTTTGCAAGAAATAATTTACAACACATAATGTGCTTCGTTAGTGTAAACAATATTTGTAGAAAGATATTTTATCGATAAATTCGAATTTACATAAAATCGAGGTTACGAGATAAAGATAATTCATTCAAATTGTGAATTTACATATTTATAAATAAAACAACATTGTATCTGATTATATTATTCGTAAAAATATCATAATTCGAATAATTTTTTCTTACACTTTTAAACGAATATTGTAGTCGAATAGTTGAATATATGCTAAATTTTTCAACCTAATTTTCATCAATCTTTGTTTTAAATCGTTATATTCCCTCCTATATTGATAAAGTACCACCACGTTCAATACACTAAATAATTCTCGAAATAGACTGGCAACGCTGTATATATTTTTTGATTTCCGCGGTGCAATACTTGCCTAAGTCGATATTACAGGATGTGACACGAAAATGGTAAGCGGATCATATGTCCTCCCAAAACCTGTGACACGAAAAGAACATTGGATGTCCGATCTGTGCAAGTTAGTCAATAGTACTATAATATTTAATTTAAAAGCAGATTCGAATTACCCGCCATAAAATCACACGCCACGTGTTAGTAGCGTCACTTGTGGCGAAGTGTTGTACCTTGTACAAACTACTACTCCTGATCGATAAATCGCCTAACATAGCGTCCTCTAAACGCACGTTGTAGAAAACTGAACGTGTTAAACCGCAGACGAGATCGTTGGTCAATGGTTAAACAACTACGATAACGTGACAAATCGCCATTTTAAGTACTAAAACTTGTGAATATAATAACAGGTACGTCTACCTTATTATTCCTATTCCTTCTGCTGCTTTTATTCGATATTCTGTCATAGAAACACGTTATATCATCCGGTTAACGCCGTTGCGTGAAAAGCTGACGCGGCAGCAGCCGGTATTTACAAACATACACAAGCAGAGTATATATATATCTAACATATATATCTAAAGGTATCGTACAAACCTTACATTATTAATCACATCGCTTGAAAAAAATATATAGAATAATTTTCAAAGCATTATGTAATAATTGTTTTATGAAATATTATATCTATACAAAATAATTATTTTACATTACCATACGTGTTTCGATCAGCACACTGTATAGTGGTGCCTTTCGCAGAACAAACAAAAACTACTACGATTCAGTCAGAGTTAAACCGATAGTGAAGATCAAGTTATTAAACAATTTCGTCGTTAAAGTTAAACGAATATTTTAAAAAAAATTAGTATCATCGTATTAATTAATAACAACCAAAATTTACTGATAGTTGATCATCTAAATTCCAGAATGTGGTAGTTGTTCAGGTTATACACTGGCAAAATGCTTTTTTAATTACAGATTGAATTTAGGGAAAGGTTTGTTTACTGAGATAGTAGAATAGATTTGCGCGTCGAATACGTAGCGCGGGATCACTACGAAACATTTTTAAAAAAAGATAGGAGATAACGTCAGTTAAAGTCTTAACTACGTGCACACATAAGATGTGAAATGTGGATTTTTAAAAGGAAATAATTTTCCCATTAAATGTAAAGCGCTAAATGTTTGTCAGATATTTGTAAAAATTGAAGACTCACAATCAGTTTTATAGATTTGCAATGTAGATATCAGTACAGCGTAGTGCACGAGACAATCTTGTGCCATACGAGAACGTACGAAGTTAGCCGAATTCTCCCGATCTCTCGCTTCAAATTTATCATTTAACTGTCGACGTACGGTGCTTCCATCGATTAGATCTTTTACTCTCCCAACCGGTCAAATATCATCAAAGACGCTCGTCTGGGCATGGTAAGAAGAATCTTGAGAATAATCTTCAAATATCGACGTCATTTTACAGAATAATAATAATAATAATTTTTTACATAATACTTTAATTTTTTTCAGCTTGTTTTAACGGAACATTATTTCTTCTAAATGATATCATTCGTAATATGTTTGCATTTTTGTAAAAGATAAGTGTTTATCTCACAGTATCGTTTATTGCGTTCATAGTTGAATACATGGATGAGTAAAAACGTTTATGCAATTTATTGCACCGATAAAAATAGTTCCGTATGAATCATTGAGTTGATATGTCCGTTTGGTAACGTATATCTATTTTCTTCAATCATCCTGTTCTGTAATTCATAATTAGCAGTGGAATTTGAAATTAAAAAAATTTCAAAACAAATTACGACTTTTAGCAAATCAATACGAAAGTTATTAATTTTCTTACGAAAATTAACGTATGAAAAATTATAGAAATGAATGGTTTCCACCTTATAGTTGAAATTGACTGATCATGTTCAATGATGAATTGGTGAATTTAACTTTGATAAAATGAATCATTTCGTTAATCAATTTCTATCTTCTGCATAATTATATTAATGGCGTAATTATACTAATGGCGGTGACCTCGTTTACTATTTTCACTGAATCTATTTCAGTATTTTCCACATTAAATTGCAATTCGGATGCAAGAAATTGATTTCTTTCTCTTTTCTATTTCAATGGAAAAAATAACAAAATGTCACTTGTATTGTAGAAACGTATTTGCTTCAAACATATCGCACGATACGAATGGAAGATGCAACATGGAACCGGAAGAGCAAGTTCCAATCCTGCAACCGGATGAAAAACTCTTCAAAAGGCTGAACATTTTAATTGAACACTTTCGGTCGACGTATAACGTCGAACCTTCGTTTTTTGTCAGAGTACCAGGAAGGTGCATTCTCTTAAATTTCACAATTAATGCATAAGTTAATTGTAAAATCTGTCACTGCATCCGAACAATTAAATAACGACAGAACAAAGATATTTTATTGTTGTTTTCAACAGATAATTATAGAAATATAGAGCTTTCAATTCTCTAAGTAATTGCGGTTATTTTGATCATCTATTCGCAGAGTTAATTTAATTGGCGAGCACATCGATTACTGCGGATATGCTGTTTGTCCGATGGCCATTGAACAAGATATACTGGTTGCTGTAGCGGTGTCGAAGAACAGTGACATCCGTCTCACAAATGTCGACCATAAATATAAATATTTCCAGTGCGATATGAAAGACATTAGGTGAGTAAGAATAACGATATAAAAAAGAAATTTTTAGCTTAGATGATCTAAATGAGATCTTACATGTTATACAAATTTTTGAGATTGTATTCCATTACAATTCCAACGTAATAAATTCCTGTGGAAACTAAATTCTAATAAATTTCCTCAGTTTCTCGTTAATTTTGAACGAGAGCAAACAAACTTAGCATATTGCAGGCAAACAACTTAACATATTGCAAGGTGGTAATCTCGAAGTGCAATTTGTATGCACATGGGTCCACTGACAAGAAATATCGCAAACCTCTATTACGAAAGATAAACTTAATACATCTCAAGCTTTCAAGGGTGTAAGTAATTGAAGTGTTGTGCTGTATTCCACTTGCGGGAACAAGATCTAGGATCGAGTTGCAAATTTATCACCTTTTCCCTTGAGTCTTTCATTTAACGTGGACGCCTAAAGAATACAACTAACTGAAGAATATACATAAAAGTACATACCAAATAGTTCTAGGAAATTTCCATTCAAATTGATTACTGCTTACCATCATTACCATTTTAGAAACCAGTCGCTAAAGATAGTTTTCTAAAAACAAAGAGAGCAAGTTCAAATTGATACTTTGATTACGTTCGCGTCCCGCTGTTGTTTCGCGAATTTTCGTATCGGGGATGGCCATGGTATAATACAAAATTCCGTACGTAGCATCGGAATGCAATTTCGCCGTTTTCCGCGATCCACTTCTCGCAGGGACAAAAATAAATGGCATTCGGCCCTGACGTGGAATTAATTTGCCAGAAAGGTGGCTGTACAGCTGTAGTAAAGGTAGCCGCGTTTGGATTAAAGAGGTTGGCAGTAAAAATGAAAGATAGAAGAATAAAGTTGGCCCAAGTAATTTCATTAGCTGCATCGTGTTCAACAACGACGATTGAAAATCATCGTCTGTCCCCGAAGGAATTGCCGCGTAATCGCGGTCATTAAACATGCTTGCGGAACGTCTCTTATCTCTTCGCTTGTCGATTAATCCGCGAAAATTATTATTTAACGGAACGCGATTAAAACAGATTTGACGTGATGTTGCACGAACAGATAAAAATAAAACAGTGAAGCAATACTCGAATAAAATTCCTCGGAGAAATTAATTTATGGCTTTAGCTGAAATTTAAGATGATTATTACATTACAGGAAGGTAATGGAAGACTCGACAAGGTAAAACGATCAATGATTTTATCTACGGGATTGAAAAGTAGAAATTATCACATCTTTTTTGACATTCGTATGATCGATTTATTTCTAAACGATAGCGAACGAATTTGCATACAAAACAGAAATATTTGTGGAACGTAACTAGTTCCATAAATCAGTTGAAAGGGATCAGAATAATACCTGTCTAGACTGTCTTTTATCACAGAGATTTATCAAGAACCAGTTATCTGCAGCTGTTTCTCTGGTTCCAAAAAAATGCAATTGTTTGAACAAATTATGCCTCTTGTAACTCATTAACGATGGGCTTGATATTTCTCAACAAAATAACAGCAGACTCAGTTGCAAGAGAAAATAACATATTATTTGAAAATGGTGACAAAATCATATTGACATAAAATCTTTTCCGTGAATCAAGAGACAAATAATTTAAGAAAATTATTTCTGTGATTCACAGACATATATATATATATATGTTATACGATTTATACATAATTATACATCAAATACAATCAATTGTCTAATACAATCATATTCTAATACAATCTGGCAGTGCAAATATCGGACAAATATTTACATTGTATATCGAAATATTAAAGAATTATTATAATGAAGGTAACATTAAAAAGTCCAGTATGAAATATTATTTAAGTAATAATATGTCATTAATATTTAATAACATTTAATAATAATATTTAAGTAATAATATTTTACTACAAACATATTTCATTTGCAGTTTTGTATAAAAATTTTTATCATTGACGATAGTGAAAGAAGAACTTCACAAGCTTTTATCTAATTCGAAGAAGGAAAGATAAAAACATATCTTGAAATGGATGAAGTTATGACGTGTAGCCGCGAAAAGGCAGAAATAAATTCACATATTCTGTGCGCAGTGTTTGCATCAGGGACGCCAGTAGTGGTCCAGACTGGTACAAATATTTCCTCTGTGGCGTGAAAGGAGCTCTTGAAGCGATCCCAGAGGAATGCGTACCTTCGGGAATCTTGGCTGCAATTTGGGGTAACATTCCTCCTAATTCTGGTCTCTCGAGTTCTAGCGCGCTAGTTTCTGCCGCTGTTCTTCTGACTGTACACATCAGTCAGGTAAGTGCTCTTTTTTTAGCTATCCAAAATTTCTGTCTGACATTTCCCTACATTTGCAAATTACGTCCCTTCGATTGATTCAAACGAGCATCGTTGACAAGTGAAATATTTTGATCAAAAAATATAGGCTGCGATATGATGTGACCTATTTATCAGAATGAAATGAAATTTGCTGGACCAGAGGACTCTGAAATGTAAAATTTTCCCGTCTTTATTAATTTTTGTAGATATTAATAGAAAAACTTTGGGTGCGATACATTGAATTTCTGCATTTTTGAACTAGGGATTAGGTATCACCTTTTATAGAAATTTTATTTTAATATTGGCGCCATCGTACCAAGCCACATTTAATACGAATGTTCTTGTTAGAATAATCTGAAATTTATACAGAGAAGAGAAATCTAATTTATGCCAAAAATGATATGTATTAACAAATTCTTTTATTCCAAAGTACTTTATATTAAAAAATACAAAAGACAGAACAAACGAGCCATAAATATATTTCGTATAGTACAGTAGAAATATTCAAAAAAAAAAGAAACGACCTATGCTTCAAAACCGAGGATCGCAATTTGTAAAGCTTCGTGATTTAACAGACTGCACGGACTAACTATGTCACGTTCCGAATGCAGCCGTTTCGCTGTGATTAAATCACGTATACACGCATGGAAATGTTATCCCGACGCATTGTCACTGCAGCAGTTTTTTCTTATAAAGATAATGGGAAAAGAGAAGATCTCGGACCAACTTTGCACCAGAGATAAGTAAAATCTCATCGTTCTTTTCCCTCGCCGCCGCGACAAAGCACCATTCCTTTCTCTTGCTCTTTCTTTCTTTGTCTCTGCCTCCCTTTTTGCCGCGAGGTCTGCAAAACCGATGAGAAAAGTTCTCCGCGCTCTACTGTCTCTCTCTCTCTCTCTCTGTCTCTCTCTCAACGAAGTCACGAACCCTCGAGATTATGCGCCGAGTGTATCTAAATGGAATGTCTCATACTTTTCTGTCCATTACCATACGACAACGTACTTACGATCGCTTTACGATGTGAACTCCACGCCACGAAATCGATTCCCTAATATTATCGCATGTGAACGATATTATTGCGAATTCCGGCCGCGCCGCTGGATATTGCGAATTTGATCAACAAAATGAATTACTAGAGTCCAGTTCTGCCAATAACAGAATCCGAATACAATTCGATTTCCGTTCGAATGAGGAACCGATTTTCCTTTTGGTCCCAGCTCCTCTCACGCCCGTGTCTTTCGCTACATCGATCGACACGTTTGCGAAAAGAGACTACTTTTTACGTCGGTCGAGAAGTTTATCCAACGAATCATTTCCTTCTCAATTGTTCCGTTTGTTTTCGAAGGAAAAGGCTCTTCATTTTCTTGTTTCAATGTCGATTATCGAGGCGATGGGAACTCTGGGCGAAGCTAAACACCGCTAGATCTCTCGTCTTCGGGTTTATCTGTCATCTTGGCATTTCGTGATTCAAAGGAACTTGGCTGAAAGTTAGAACAAATTTAATTAGCGATCCGTCGTGCTGCGCAATTGTGAGCAACAAGAATAGGGCGAGTTTGTTCTTCCAGTTGAAACAGTGCTCTTCGTTGCTTTCGCAGTTAGCAGATCCACTTGGAGGATATTTCCAAAGTTCGATATTTGCTTTCATGTTCTTTCGTGTAACGGTTCTGAATGAAAAACAAACACTACGGATAAGAGAGAACGTGCCGTTCAAACTTCGTTGAGTTTCAACCAAAGGAAATCGTTTCTGTTGTAGCACCAATTGTCGAAACGTAGATTAGCTACCATCAGCGCCAGCGCCGAGAGATATATCGGCACTCAGGGTGGCGGGATGGATCAAGCGATCGTGTTCCTTGGCAAAGCAGGTAACTGTTTCTTCGTTTTCCAAGATAGTCGATAGTTCGATGGTATTATAATACTTGTTAATACCCGTAAAGGCTCTGCAATGCTAATCGAATTCAACCCCTTGCGTGGTACCGACGTCACGTTACCGGAGACCGCAGTGTTCGTTATAGCGCACAGCCAGGCTTGTCACAATAAAGCTTCCACCACGGATTATAATTTAAGAGTTGCGGAATGCCGATTAGCTGCGCAGGTAACACGCCGATTTTTCTACGATTAGTGTTCATTTAATATTCTCGTTGAACAACTGAACTATCAACCCTTTGCACTCCGCTGTCGCCGCAGAGGCGACACTTTAAGATAAGCTACTACTCCGTTGTCGCCTCAGCAGCGACATAAAAAAGAAATATTGTTTTTTGAATTTAAATACTTTATATATTGAGTTTAAATATTCTTTAGTTTTTCTTGGAATTGTGTTAAAATTATTATGATTTTTTACCGTAAAATGAAGAAATTTAAAAAGTAATTTTTTTATTTATTGTACTTTTATATATTTTTTTTAATGACAAAGCAAGATTTTCAATATAATAAATAGTCTGGAGTAGCTGGTAGATTATATTGAAAATTGTCCCGAGTGCAAAGAGTTAATAATATACAAATTTATTAACCTACCGATTGGTTCTATTGATTAACAAATAGAGTCGGTTGAATTGCCACGGATCGAATGCTATATTATATACGCGGTATAAAATAATTAAATTAACATGAAATAAAATTGTTAATACGGCGGTGATAACAAATAATTGCAGAGGAATTACAAAAGCGTTTGAAAGTTTGTTCGCCTGATTCGTTTATTGGTTTCGAGCAACAATGAACACTCAAAGATTCGTTCAAACGTAACTTCAGAGATATTCATTTTCTTAAGACTTTACTATTTGTTCAACAATCGACTTTTAATCGATATGCTGCACAAAAGTTATTCTTACATAATAATGACAGAATACTTTTTTGCACGCATATTTTCATGTCAGTTCTGTAATTAATATATATCTCCAAAAAAAAAACAAATCATTTACATTTTGTTACTATTTTTGCGCGAAAAATTTAAAGAAACCTGAACTTTTTCTAAACGGAGGTAATACTTTTTTTTAGATGATAGCAAGTAAAAGAAATAAACCTTGGGAACGCGTACAAAGATTAATCGATGTTCAAGAAAGCCTCGATATGACCGTAGATGAAATGGTTTCTGTTGTAACAAGCGATCTTCACGAAGAGCCATATACTTTAAACGAGGTACGCAGTTGGCATAACACCGATTATGGTCATATTAAAGTTGTTTCAAAGGTTGAAAAAAATATAGCGAAGATAAGATATCGTATCAATTCTTGTTTTTTTTTTAAATTTTTACAATGATTCGAGTAAATATATTTATCGACTCTTTACTTATCAATATCGACAACCTTGCACTTTTTTTCTTTTTTTTTTTTATTATTATCGTATCAATTCTTGTTTTTTTTTTAAATTTTTACAATGATTCGAGTAAATATATTTATCGACTCTTTACTTATCAATATCGACAACCTTGCACTTTTTTTCTTTTTTTTTTTTCTTCTTCTTCTTCTTCTTCTTCTAGATTAGCAAAAATCTCGACACGACGAACGAGAAACTTCGAGAAATATCGTTACTGCAGTCTTTTAGCGACGCGCAAACTTTCAAGCTGAAGCAACGCGCCCTCCATGTATATCAAGGTATACAAAACCTATGGTAAAATTGTTGCATGCTGATCAGGAATCTGGAAAATATTTTTCGTCTTCACTCATATTTATTAATTTGAGAAAATCCCAGGAGAATTTCCCTGGTGGTAAACAACGTCTTACGTATTCCATTATTCCCCTCGGAAAAATTCTCGCCCGACTTCAACCGCATCTTCAGTGGAATAATTCATACATGCAAATGCCATCGTCATTTGCCAAAGAAACTTTTGCCAATTTAACACTGTGCAGAAACGCTGAAAGAATTTCAAACACTAGAGTTCGTAGAAATTCGCAAAAATTTACAAAGAATTCGACCATCATTCCTCCCAAAGAACAAAGAAATCAAGCTACTTGTGCTCCATCAAGGGGGATCAAAGATTTTTAAGCTGGTTGAAAGGGAACAGCATCACGTACTCATCACTCACATCCATTCCTTTGTAGAGCAATAAATTCCCGCAACGTCAATTTATCGATTGCGACCGCAATTAGCTGTGTTTGATTCAAGCCGCAGAAATTATTAATTTGAAACGTAACGTCAAAACCGTGTGCAACATCCATTTAGATATTTTGCTCTCACGATCACTTTGAACCTCGTTAGCCAAGCGGCGAATTTCTTTTTTCACTTTATCAATAAATAAATCGCTAAATCCGGCTTTTAGTTGGATACTGCGAAATTCCCACTGAAACTCATTATAGTCTCATTATGTCGTTACTCACGTATAAATAATAGCGGTGCTCTTTAGCTACTTGAAACGATTGAACTATGTATATTCGCCGCGAATATAGGAGCACTACACATGTACTCTCAATTATGAATACACATGTACAGTTTGTACGTCCACACGTATACATTGTTGGCAAGATTATTCATCCTTTTGCTTCAATACAATCGAGATAACTGCCGAGGCTCGATTTGGCGCTTTTGTGAATTTCATAAAGAACGTAACAAACGCGATTGAATCACCCATTAACACGAAATTGTATCTCGTACGCATTTCAGAAGCAGCCAGAGTGGTCAAGTTCTGTCGTATCAGCGAAGAGAACGCCATTGTGGAAGAGGAAAAATTACGGCAGCTCGGCAGCCTGATGTCCAACAGCCACATTAGCCTTCGCAAGCTGTACGAGTGCAGCCATCCCAGTGTTGACTCGCTGGTCGACAAAGCTATAGCATGTGGCGCACTCGGAGCAAGACTCACGGGAGCTGGGTAAGTGGAATTTTGTACTCGAATAACAGTTGCGTCACGTGCCAGTTAATTAAACTTTAACGTATAGAGTGGCAAATGCTATACATTTTGCACTCGTGGCGTTTGAATTGAATGATCAAAGGGAACGAAACCGAGGAGAGACACATCAATGCTGCATGTTCAATTTATGAACTAGCAGCCGAGTTACGTACATCCGAATGAATATATTTTATAACTTGGACATGAAAACTTCCATCGAGACTTCATGACTTCTACTGACATCCATGAAAAGTGCTATACCTTAGAATTCTAATCTGCCAATTACGATCATCGTCGCAACAATCCACATTTTTTGCCAATGAAAATGGAAATGCAATACGAAAGACTTTGAAAAAATATACTTCTTTTTTAATATCTTTGCTTGTAAAAAAAAAGGACATAAACTTTTGATGGGAGGATATAAACTTACTGCGTTGAATGTATTACTTCGATAAAAAAAAAAAAAGAGAAAAAAGATCGATCCATGGGTGTGTTTACCAGCATAGAGTGTATCCAAGAAATTACTTTTATTACACCATAACACGCAACCTGAGCGCTCATAAGCACTTCAATGTCGCTAACAATATCTTAGACACACTACAAAAATCATTGATTATCAAAAACGTCGCATCTTTTGATTTGATTCCGTCGATACGAACTTCATCACATGTATTATGAAATAGAGGATAAAATTAATAAGCTGACACGGTCTAAAATAATTTTATTCTACATAGGTGGGGCGGTTGCATAGTGGCTATCGTAACGAGAGACAAGGTTTCGCAATTTGTGGATACACTGAAAAAGGAGATTAGTCGATCTGGAATAAAAGATGGATTCAAGCTCGGCGATCTGGTCTTCCCAACGGAACCGAACCAGGCAGCTGCAATTTATATGACCTAGTTTTTTGCATTTGTATGTAATCGCACTTTCATCTTTCATTTTATAAATCGTCGACCAATCTATTTATCAATAATTATTATTTGTTATGATATCATATACAACGTGGACGAGAATTGAGTTTCTTTTCTTGCCTGTCTGAGAAGTCTGAGAGGAGATTGTAGTTTGATTGATATCGTTTCATAATGACAAAAACAGAAAATCGTATTCACTGTTCAGGGTAAATTTGCATCTAACACGATTGTAATCTGCGGTGCCTTCTTGTGGCTAATGATAGGATAATATCCTAATACATACCTAGGATAATTTATGTTACAGTTAAGAATTCATAAAGAGTGACATGAAATATAAAAACGGATCATTGTACAAATGTCTACTGTGTCTTTAAAAGAAATTTCCTTATAAAGTGGAATCTCTCCTCCGATCATGAAACCATTCTCTCAATTAATCATGATTAAATGCCGAGGGGATATCTGGTGCCATTCAAAACTGATTTACGATCGGTTACACGAAAGGAATGAAGCAGAAAATTAAGGATTTCGTAGGCTTCCCTCAGAAGCTCCTCCATTCCCAAGGATTGGTCTCTCGTTGGCCGGGAGATCTAGTAGTCATTAACGATCAACACCGGAAACTACGTAGCAAATGGTAGGTTTGCCTCCTCAGGCTTTCTAAGACTTTATCAAAGTTGAAGTTGAAAGGATAAAGCGCGAGATAAATGGAATTTGTCAAGGGAAAATTTCCATCCGACCTAGATTTTCGCCTAAGGATATTCTTACGTACACCGGTGTTGGAAATTCCATCGTAGATATGGAAATTAGAAAGACAACGGGTGTGCAAGGAAGTCAGGTGTGACTGATTTCGAATTTGTTCAATTTCCTCTATGGCATGTGGCTCATTCTGTCTGGCGATATTAAATTTGAGGCGCAATGAAGTCTATCGAGAAACGTTCTTCGTTGAGAGAATATTTCACGATTTATAAAAGATGCTTCCCCCACACTCTCCCGTTCCTTCTACATTGTTTCGTAGAAAACAATTTTCTTTAGAAAAATAAAGAAGAAGTAGGAAGCCAAGAGTATTTTTCTTCGTGAGGTAGACCGACAGTATAAGATCCGGCATTGATATTGATTTTCTACCTGTCAGTCTGTACTAATCAATTTGTCTCGATAAGAGAAAAATCTACCAGCCGCAAGAAAACTGGTTTCACGTGCCATTGGGATCAGCTGCTACGTCGATTTAGTCAGTAAGAGAAGACAGAATTCAATTCATACGAGCTATAAAACTTACGACGGTGACATTTGATTTTTAATTTAATTAATTACCTTTGATACATTATTGTTTAAAATGAATCACTCTGCAACTTTAAATTACATTTCATGTCCGCTTTATCGAATCTTCTCTGTCAGACGTAAACTAGGCACGTTATTTTCGCAACGAAGCGTGAAATAGCTCATGAATTTCACGTGAGGCAACGATCGTAAAATATCTCAGATAATAACAAGTCTGGAAGTACACGACATTTTGATAAATACACGTAGGAATAATCTCACGAGCACATGGAAATCCAGGTGGAATAAATCCGAAGAATTAGAAAGTTGTTTCATTACGTGCCATTTTTCTCTGTTGGAAAGTCGTCTTGTTATCGTGCCAAATATCTGAGAAAAGTTGAGCTGAACGAAATTACAGATGTAAAAATAAGGTGAAAAGATATAAATACGCCGTGGTTCTTGAACAAGTTTACGACGACGTCAGTAGGTACATATATTGCAGAGATACTATATAACTGACAGCATCGGAGATATCCTGCAAAGAAGATAATTATAATTATATAGTTTTGCTGTAATTTACCTTGTGTACATGTGCGCCTGCATGGAGCAAATTTACTTTATCCTTTTTTTTCAAATAATTATTAGACTTTTTTCTATGCTTTAATATTCAAAAGAAAAACTCTTGAGAACCGTGTATAAATTCTGCTGTCGTGCTGACTAAGTGTATTTCTAGGTAAAATATATACCAAGCAAAGTGGAAGGTATCGTGGCCCACTAAATTGTGTTTCCACACCTGAATTTCCATTCCTTCTTCCATTTCGGTCAGAAAGTAAAGAGCTTTACCGGGAAAAAGAAAGGATTAAAAAATTACAAAAGGACATGTATCATCAGACATCAAGAAGAAAGGATTTCTTTGTCTTGAGAATAAATAAGTAATGACAAATGAGTTTTCATTGACTAACACTCAAGCTTTTGGAGAATTCATATTTTTTCTTTAAAACGATGAGAAGGTTGTCAACTTACTTTTAAAATACTTTCAACAATCTCACGCTTTTAAATTAGAAGGTGTGTCTTAATATTAGAAATGGAAAGGGTGACAAATGATCAGATTTATAAATATCATATTCGTTCCCCACAAGTTCCATGGGGGGAGGAGCCTTCGTTTATTTATTCCATATAAATAACGTGATAGGATGTTATCCCATCCTGTGGCAGGAAAAGAGAGGGTGAGTCTGAAATTTATTATATAAATTATGGTAAAACAAGTGAACAAGCGGAGAAGCTTGTATTTCTAAGAACGTTAAACCATTCCAATTATCATTCCATTTGTTATTCCGCTTGCATCGTATCAAATGACGGTTTCACATGATTGAGATTGATTCGTTGAATTCCTGACAAAAGTGTGACAAGTCATTATTCAAAGGCATTTTCCTTCTTCAAAATATCGAAACGAACTAGCTTAAAACGCAGATGGAGAAGCAAGTAGAGTCTCGGCAAACGAGAGAGGGCAATATTCATACTAATTTGTACACACACGCTCCGCACATTCTAAATCGCAAAATTCACAGTGAGTAGTAAGACGCGCGATTATTCCGACGGAAGATTCGCCGCTAATGCGTGATTTTAATTAATCAGCAAAGCCAAATCGAAAAAGGGAAAAAATGAAAGGAGGAAACGGTTTGGCGTTTAATGGAGCGTAAAATTAAACACTTTACTTTTATTCTATCCTCGACAGTTTTCGTTCACGCTATATTCCAACCGCGGGAATTTATAGTGCGTTCACGGAGTCTATGCGGTGAAGAACATTGTTATCTACGGTGAGATAGCTTTTCTCCGTGAGAACGAATTCTCCGCTGTGTTCGATGTGTTCCGGATATAAATTTCGCGAAATAGGTTCTGCTGTCTACAAGTGTCTTGATTTATACAGAGCTCCTCCTGCTGAAACTCTGTGTTGTAATTGCGAAAGCCGCGGGAACGAAAGCGGAAACAACGTTAGCGGGCGTTGTAAACGTCGAACGATCGGGAATATTAGCGGCTGTTAGTGACTTTAAAGGGAATCACCAGGTATGAGCGTCATAATCTGGACATCAAATGGTAAACATGAAAACGTTACGACTCGCGTCATAAAACTTGGATGACTTGCTGGCCAATAAAACGCGTAATTTGCTATAAAAATCCGGGAAATTGTGAATTCTGTAACGAAGAGATGTAAAAGTTGTACAATATGTGACTGGACAGAACGGTTAATTTTTCAATTATTACCAAATTACCGGCTGAGAATATCGAATGTTTGAGGTAACGTACGAAACGTCGGAGGCCAAGTTAGACCATAGGTTGATCGTTTCTTCTTCGTCTGTTTCAGCGAAATATCGACCTTGCCGCGGAAACTTATTTTTCAGAGAGCTGATTGGCGAAGAATTCCTCGATATGTAATCGTGGAAGGCACACTTCATACTTTTCCTTGTCGACTAAGCGACGACTACCGTTCCAAAGTTTTCAGTCGCACTCTGAAGTTATTTGAAATGTCAATGATCGTTGCTTACATCAACGAAAAAATAACTTCTACAAGTTCGAGGTACGTGTTACTATTATCGGCCGAAATTCTAGCTATTCAACACGTTCCGTGGCAAACCATTTTTGCCTTTTGTTGTCGTTTAGGCCATTTGGTATTTTGACTAAAGATATTTGACTATTATCACACAATCTTTCATTACATCATCAATCGATAAATAGTTCTCTTGTTTAGAGTAGCTATCACATCGTGTACCACTTGTGGTAATATTATTAGAAATATGGTGGTACACGTGGCCTGAAGATCAAGTTTAACGTGTATATATATATTAGAATTCTCTCTTCTGTCTGTTCCTTTCTTTCTTTCTTTTTAATAATAATAAAATGATGTAAAAATACTTGAAAATATCGTTTCCTTCTTTGGCCAACATGACTATTAATGCTGCGAAGACCGAGATGACTACTAGCGCCACGTGAGCGTTAACTACGCTGTGCAGAGAATGCACTACCGATCATGAGCATTGGATTACACACCCGTTGATTACATTTATTGGAAAATTCTAACAGATTATATACAATAAATATAATATTGTTTTATTAGAAGATGGATCCACACTACAAGTAAATAATAGATTTGTGATAAAATGAAAAACACACTGACAAGAATCCATATACAATAAATATAATATTGTTTTATTAGAAGATGGATCCACACTACAAGTAAATAATAGATTTGTGATAAAATGAAAAACACACTGACAAGAATCCAGTTGTTCTATATTAATATTTATCACGTTCAGGCCATTTGATATTTTGACTAAAAGTTGATATATTATCACACAATTTTTCATTACATCATCAATCGATAAATAATTCTCTTGTTTAGAGTAGCTATCACATCGTGTACAACTTGTAGTAATATTATTAGAAATATGGTTGTACACGTGGCTTGAGGATCAAATTTAACGTGTACCAGCGGTGGTACACATGGCACGGAACGTGTTAACTTTCCCTATTAACATTTCAATGGTATTACTCTGTGCATGTCCCGCGGGAGTGCGCCATCCCGTTTTCTCTACGCGAGAGTATATACCCTGTATTCCCGCTATGGTAATTCCATGCGTGTTCCAATTAATACGAAGTATGTTACTCGTTGTCAGCTGGAATACAAACTGACCGAAGACGAGGAGTGCGCATGTGTACACCGGAGTTTTCGCGCCGCGAACATCGTAAAGGCCGACAGTCAGAATCGAACTATCACGCGTGTCGGTCCTCGCTGCCCGCTCCAACGTCGAACAATGTTTTGGTGCCATTACTCGTCATACTTCGTGCGTCTCGCTTTCCCCATATGGCATGAACTGCGCACGATCGTGTAACCGATATCAGTCAATGTGTCGCGAAGTAGCTCGTCAGCCAGAAAGTGCGTGTAATGCGTGATCGCTCACGCGTCTGAAGCATGGCTATCATGCAATCCTGTTGCTGCTGGCGGTCAGTTAGGAGAGGTAGCTTCGCATGTGCTCTTTACACCGGGGTAAGTGGTGTTCTCGTAACATTCGCCCTCGTCGGATATTACTTGCTCATTGCAAAGCCGCTGATCTCCGCTTTTGTCAAGGTAATATCTTTCAGAAGACAATACACTTGAAAGTTAAATGTACGACGATAGCGGCGGAGGAAAACTATTTTCGTTCGAAATGTTACTACGCTGGAAAGGCCGAAATGTAAATGTTTGGTCATGTAACAACAGCATGAAATGTTGGCGCATGCGATAAAAGTATTTTTTTTTCTTTTTTTTTCTTTTTTCACACCAGCGTGTGATGTTACGATATTAAGAAAGTATAAATAATCGGTGTATCGAAATAGAAAAAGGTTCGAAGATTTACGCTCTCATCGTGGCAATAAAAATATCTTTACATTCGCAGTAAGGGTTCATTGCGACAAACGATATATTTACGATCGATTATTACTTGAATTCATACGCACATTCGGTCCAATCTAGAAACTTTTGAAATTGAAAGAATTCAACGAAATTCTTTCATATTTATTTAATATAAAATAACTTAACTAATTGGCAGAGGGAAAGAGGCATTCAGTTAATTCCAGAGAAAGAAAACACCGTTTCTGTTTAAAAAAACAAGTAAGCAAAAATGGCAAATTCGTAAAATTTGTTACCTCGCCGTGGAGAAAATACAATTAAATGTAAACAAAGGAAGAATTGCTGTGACGAGAGAGATTTCCGATATGTGTAAACCAAAATGTACATAAGTGCATTACGCTAGTGAATTTATTGAACTGTTCTATATATTAATTGAGAGAAAAACGTATAAATGGGCATTTGGTTAAAACGCACAAAATGTTTGTTGTGCAAGCTTACTAGCTCTTTCCGTTCCGACAATATTTGAATTGATTGAAAAAAAAAAAACCAGGATAAAGTTAATAGAATTAATGTGTTTTATTGATCTCGTAAGTATAATATATATTATACCTACATTTGAAAGCATAACCAGCCAATCGGCGATCGTGTTTAAACTCTTTAGTGTAAAGTAGAAGAATCGTAAAATTTGCAATTGAGAGGTTTCGATTTTACGAAACTGAAATAATCAAAAGATTAGAAGATTCTTTCACGGTCTGGAAAGCGTAACAAAAAATCGATAACCTTCCACGTGAATTTAGCTTGAACTAAAATTTTGAGAATTCGTTCGTTATCGTTCACGAATATGAAGCGTAATTCAACGAATTACATGTCCGGATATTCGATAAATTATTCACTGAATTGACTTGATGGAAAATGAATATTTCCAATCGTGGAAATTTTAATGATCATTGCATGATAAAAAGTTATGATAATTATATTTATTTTGAGATTAACTCGCAAATGTCTGGTCACTGCATATATATTAATTATAATCATTTTATACTATAGTAGGGAATATTATAGTAATTTATTACGCGTAAACTTCATACAGTAATGAGCAAAATTGAATTGTACGTAGAAATGCAAAAAAAGGAAAATATGTAATGTTTTAGCTTTCTCCGAAGGAATTTTAAAAAATTTTGTAAATATTTACGTAAAAATACTGAAAACTTTTATTTATCACTAGATCCATCGTCGCGTTGAAGATTAAACTTTCCCCTTTACAACGACTTTGAACTTGCTGTGAAATTAGCTATACGATTTGTTTTCGTCATTTCATTGAACTTCGAAGAAGGAACTTCAAACGACAAAAATTCAAGAAATGTTCAGAGTTCAGTAAAAATAGAGAAAGGAAATCGTACAGCAAGTCTAGGTCGTTATAAAGAGAAAAATTTCAATTTCGATGACAGATTTAGTGATGAAAGAAATCCTTTGGTGTTTCTCGAAAGGTTTATAAATTTCCACTCGATTTTTCCACTCGCCACATGATGTAAGAATATTTTTGAAGAAAACTTAGAAAAGTAGAAGCTTTACCATTTTTAAATTGTTATATAATCCCAGGCCAAGGAAATTGTTACATAATTTCTTTTGTAACTTGTAACAATCTAAAGTATCGACAATTCTTCATGATTATGCTATCGACAAATTTTCACCAGTTATGTTCTTCATTGTAGGATATATCACACTGTGTAGTTTATCACTCTGGTTACATTGACTCGATTACGAAAGCTTTCAAATTCACCTTGCTGTGTGCAAATGATCGATGCATCGAATACCTCCAATTACTATAAACTCCAAAACTTCAGTGATACCAGTGATATACATCTTTCTTGAATTTATAATTCGATTTCCTGAAAAAAAAATAATTTTATTAATTCCATTGTTCATACCGCAACATACCTCACTGCAATTGTAACGTGATTTTTTGTCAAGAATCTGTTTTACCGGAACGCATTAAATTAAAAGTATCTTACACCTGGAGGTTTCATACACACACACATATAATTCGAAACATAACTTGACAATGGAATTAACTTGCGTCGAATAATTAACTTGGAATAAAATTAACTTAATGGAGTTTCATAGCCACGTGTTAGTTTCAACATCTTTGACACCGCGTTCGTGTTATATATATACGAAATGCCTTTCATATCGATTCACTCTAAACACAAACTTTTCCAACAAGCGAAAGCAATACGCGTATGTACGCGTTATTTAAAAAAACAAAACTAGTATGTTTATATTTCCCGGGCGAGACATATTGATCCTCTGCAACATGGAGGAATCATGTGGAACCAGATATACATATTCATGTTCTGTCACCTCCGTGATATAAAACAGAAGATTCGGCGGGTATCAAATAAAATTTTATTGCAAATTTTTCATGAATGTTGATTCTACTAGGAACAAAGCCTTACGTCCTGATCAAATTTCGACAGGAAAGAATCCACATGAAAAAAGTAAACGGAAGATGAATGGCGAGCACATGAGTGGCTGGAATGGAAAAATGTTNTGGAAAAATTTTTTTTTTTTTTTTTTTTTATTTCGTACGACTGAGGACGACAAGTTTTGAAGAAAAGAAATCCAATTACCAGAACGTTCGCTGGAATAATAAAATAAAAAGTAATCTAACGACGAGAGATGGAAAAGTTCGAATCGAGAGGGGAAATTAGTAATTTTATATCCAAACGTACAATAATCCCCGGAAAAATGGACGAATCGATTTTAAGATGAACGATTTTAACGAAGAAGCTATCGAGAGCATCGACAACAGGCTCCGAAATTTAATTTAGACTGGAATTACTGGGTGGAGAGGGTGGTGCAGCTGTATCGACAATATTTCGTGTCTTATAAAGACGTATTCGAATTCGTCTGGATTGCAACGGAATACCAGGGAGGAAAGCATCGTTGAACCTTTTGTTACTCGACATTCTTCTCTTCGTTATGGGATTCGATGTGAGAAAGAGAGACTTGAAATGGTTTGGCGTTGAAGAAACTCAACATCAGATTAAATTAAGACAATTATATAAAATAATTCATCTCGATTAAGCCAAACTTGTACGCGTTAAGTAATTGCGGCGAAGAAGTTACGCGTTCCATTTATCATTTTGTTGATCAATTCGGCCACATATTTTTTTTTTTTTTTTGTGAAAAAAGAGGTAGATGAAAGATTTACCACAGGGAGGGAAATCTCTCGACAAATTGTAACCGACAAGCAATAAACGTGCGTTGCAAGTTGAAGTCTATTTTTAAAAACGCTTCCGAGCGTTCTTTTACGTCGTTGGTAGAAGAACGAACATTACTTCAATTAATTATTCTAATAAAAGTTCCTAATAGAATAATTAACTCAAATCGAAGAACTTTACCTTTAATGAAAGATTAGATTTACCTTTAGAAAAATAACTAGAGACACTTTCATTCTGAAAAATAGATCTCTTTTCAAAAATCACGAATTTATCTAAGCTCCAACTAATCTATATATCTATAAATATATAATCTATACATATATAAAATCACGAATTTATCTAAGCTCCAACTAAACGTTTTTTTGGAACAAACAAAGTTGGATCACACGGTATGAGAATCTTAATATCCGCTTCAAATATTATTCCAGAGATTTCCTATCATTATTCCAGAGAATTTCATATTGCACGAAGCGTGATCCGACCAGGAACAAAAGAGAAGACCTTAAATATAATCTTGGGCATTATTCACGAGCACAACGGAAATCGTATATCGCTCTCGCGATATGAATATTCCAAAAGACGTGGAAACTTTTAATTGTAAATTGTATCAAGCCCGATAATACCGAAAAAAGAAGATATCGAGTATATATCAGATTGATTAGAGTGAGTGAACGCTTGCGAAACGTATAAACAATTGAAACATCAACGCAGAAAATTCCATGGTCGTTTTAACTCGTTCGACAATCGTTCATCCGCGATTAATATTAATTTTATATCGCTGCGTTTGTCATCACGTGATCAAAATTATATTTAATTGGTTAAGATCAGAATTGAATCCGTGAGATCACAGAGATCTTTTTTCTTTTTTTTTTGAAATGTTATCACCGTTATCAACTTCAAATCAAAGTTCAAAATTTGGACTTAATCTGGATCTAATAAGTAATAATGTAATCCGAGAAAAGTTAGAAGAAAGTCAATTTTCTTAGAAGGAATTCACCTATCTACGAACAGAAGTTTATTTTTCTCTGCATTCACATCGTTGGACAAAATACATATCTCGAATGAAAAAAGATAGGAAAGCAGGCTATTTCCACAAAAATAAATACAATACAGTGAAGAGTATAATCGTATCATTGACGACGAAAAATTGTCGATATTTTAAATTGTGATAATTTTTAAAAAAAAAAAGAATCATATAAGCGTAAAACTTTTACTTTGACAGTCGTGAGTTCTCTTCGAAGATGTTTTTACATTGCCTAGCGGATAAGAAAATAAAAATACTTTATTCTAGAAAATTGTGTAAATTCAAACGTTTCCCTAGAAATAATTTTTTCTCGTGATTGAACTTATCGTCATAGTTTCAAAGATTGAAATCTTCTCTTTACAACAACCTCTTAAAAAACCTGCCGCGCGATCTCCTTTTCATCGGTTTGTCAAACTTTGAATGTTCGGGTTAAATGACGAGATGTTTCGAGTTCTTTAAATTTTTGTTATTGCCGTTGTAAAGGGAAAATTTCAGTCTCTAACATCGTGGTGGATCTAGTCAAGCAATTTTTCAATATCCACAAGCATGCTTGAAGAAAACGAACAATGATGTGNTATATTTTTTTTTTTTTTTTTTTTTTTTTTTTCTACAAAATTACAACAGTTCAAAATATCGATAATTTTTCCATCTTTCAGCACCTCACTGTACTCTCTACTCTTCCGCATTTCAGAAGCAAGTTATTATACAGATGAGCAGAGGAAATAAATAAACGAGATAAAAAAATTCGAATTCTCATGGGTATCGTCTGTGTTCGACATTCGATATCGTTAGAAGAAACGGTGCAAGGAATAAAGCGGCGTGTGTACCATTGCAAAAATTCCCCATCGAGTTCCTCTAGCGAGAAGGTCGTATCAGTCGATGCTGAATAGAAAAGCCAACAAATTCGCCACTCGAATGAGCTATCAGCTCCTTCCTTCTGTATCGTCTTCTTCCTCTTTTTTTTTTCTTCTTGTTTTTTCACCAGCCTCGCTCCCTATTTCCTCTCAAACGACAAGCATAGGCTTCAATTTCGATGGCTTGTTGAATTCGACGAAGGGACGAGCGATTTCATAGAACAGTTGCTTTCCTAATAACAAAGCATGTTGTTACGCTGTTTCGTTTAGAACAGGACGAAAGATATTTTTGATAAAACATCGGGGAAACACTCTACGAATTCTCACGCCAATCGATTGTTTGCCCCGCTGCCAAAACATCGGCATCGCTCCGGCATTTCCTGTTTTATTTATACGTGGAAAATTTTTTCCCATCTCTATTTTGTTCATCAATCGAAACCTGAGGAATGGAAATACGAATAAATAATATGAAGTTGCCTCTTTAGGCAACTCCGAGAATAAAACTGTTGAAAAAATCCGATTTTATCTTTGGTATCACGAAAGATAATCTCCTTTCACCGTTTGTTCTCGCTGAAGTTTTATTATTTTAATCCTTGTTTAATTCTCTTGCCGTAAATTCCGCTTATCAGTTGACGATAATATTCTACGACATGTTATAATATTCATATTAAATTAAATTTCACGTGCAAAGGAGTTGCTACAGTCTGGCAAATGGCACACATGTAAGGCAGAAGAGATTTCTAGAGATTTAATACCGCTGGATTAAAAATAAATCTACGTAAGCAGACATGTGTGTGCCCTCGCTTTCCTCGAAATGCGTTCTATGCACACGTTTATGCACCAAGTAAAAGAAACGCGGACCAAAGCGTTTTCCCTCGTGCGTGTTGATGACACTTTGAGCACTTTGAGCTCGTACAAAATGACGAAACTGAGGCGTAGCTACTCAACAAGAGGCAACAAGAGAAGGGGAAGAAGCAATTTCAATAACCTCCAATCATCTCAGAACCGATCGATCGTTCGTCCGAAGAACGAAGACGAGAAACGCGACGCATCCACCCTTTGAGCAACACGCCTCACAGGGACTTAGTCGTCCCTTTCAATTAGTTCGTATCTGTGCGCCATGCATTTCTACGCACGTGATCGAACACGCGATCCATAACGCGTTTCAAATCGACCGACGAACGATGTGAACATCTAGGTGAGAGTCGTGCCTTTTGAATGAACGCGAACATCGGTGTCGAATAATAGTGTCTCATAAATATTGATCGATGGTTAGATTTATGGGGGAGGGGGAAGCGAGAAAATTTTTCCCCTCCAATCTTATCGATCAACTGAAAGGAACGAAATGTAAAACGAAACGAATTTGAAAGATGTCTCATTTAGTTCGAAAAAGTTGGAAAAGTTACAATTTTATTTCGTTTATTAAGATAATTTTAGAAAAGATATTGTTAAATTTTTTGTGAGCGATACGTTTTGCAGCAGAGAATAGTTTGATGAAATCAATGCTGTTTGCACGAAATTTTCTGTATATTTTCATGAGAACAATGGCGACAATACTCCTCGCTATAACAGAAATGCAAAAAGGCCCACAAAATTAAGTAAATTCAAATCGACATAATTTCCTCTGCCCGAGAAGCGCAGAAAAGATTCCTTCATCCTATCGCGAAGATTTTGTAATAAATATTCATTTATCAAAAAATAAATCAGATATAAGGTATTTTTTTTTTAAATTAAACGCCCAGGAGTTTCTGGATCTATCACCGGATCTAAAAGGTTGAGTCGTTGCGAAACTTCTTCCGCATATTGTCTTTGATATAACTATAACGAACTTATCGATTTAACAAGAAGAAGTAAAGTTCGCGTTCTTACCTTCGAAGAGATTTACTAAGTCTTATTAGAAGAAGTACGTGCATTTAGGAAAAGGATCAGCTTAAGATTGAAAATGAACAGTAAAGATCTAAGATCAACCTTACGTTAATGTGCTATTAATATACTCGATACTTAATATATTATATTAAAGATAAGTCGGGCAGAGTATGCAAAGTGAGGTTTCGAAATCATAAAGTTATGAATATTTCATTTTATATCGCGAACAGGCTGTTCGCGAATCCTTCCTCCGAACAGACGCAATTTAAATAGTTGAGACTTCCAATTTCTGCACAATACCTCGTTCCCGTGGGAGAGATTCGAGTGTAACAAGTAAAGAAATAAAAGTGGATCAATCGACAAAGATCCGATTGCGATTCGACTAAAGTGGATGGACGAAAGAAAAGAGCAATTCTCAAACGAGACTCACTCTCATCTTCCTGAGAAGAATTTTCAAACTCAATTTCCGATTAGAATGTAATTCTGTAAGATTCATATCAATTAAATGCGCCAAACTTACTTTACGTGTCTGTACTTCATCACATCACGCAAGAATTTTGGACGAATTGATCGAAGTCAAAGATAAACCTCGATTCAACATCTGATCAGAAACAAGACACAGTATCAAACTTTTTTATTTTGATAAAATATTTTAATATTGCATAACTCTGACGGTAAAGTACTTTATCGCATCACGCAAGAATTTTGAACGGATTTACGCCAATTGATCGAAATCGAAAATAAACCTCGACTCGATATTTGATCAGAAACAAGACACGGTATCAAACTCTTTTACTTTGAGAAAATATTGCATAGCTCTGACGGTAAAGTAGCACACGATGCTTGTTTCGCGTATGTACTTCATCACATCACGCAAGAATTTTGGACGGATTTACGCCAATTGATCGAAGTCGAAGATAAACCTCGACTCGATATTTGATCAGAAACAAGACACGGTATCAAACTCTTTTACTTTGAGGAAATATTTTAATATTGCATAACTCTGACGGTAAAGTAGCACGTCAATCGTGAACGCAAGTGGGACATTGCTCGTGTAAATGTATATCGTTTATTTGGTATTAAAGATAAGAAGATTAAACACTCGATACCGACGACTACTAACTAAACATACGAATGTATGTTTTCCAACCATTTTCAATATTGAATTCCTGAGAAACTCTGTTGCATGTTGTATCAACGAATTCATGACGAACGGGGTCCGGCCATTATATATTTATTTTGTTACAGATTTACTTTATCCTATTGGCTCTAACCACGGGTAAAGTGCTCCAGGGGGAGAGTCAATATCTGCGAGGGAATCGCTCGCTACCAGAATCCACTAGTTTCCTAGAACCGGACACCATATCCCCAAGTGAGTGTAATTCGACTGTAATAACAATGTCCACGGTAGAGAGACGCATCCTCCGGGGGGTTCGGTGTCGATCGAACTCGGACCACGCGTAATCGTTAGTTTTGCCCGAAAATCATACATACGCGATGTGCAAAAAACAAAAAGGCAATAAAGATCTCACGTTCAACATGCTTCTCTATTGCTTCAGCAACGGTACGGTTTAACGTGACGCTGCTTGTATGCTCGTGTTGCGGTCTGATTTGCTGCATCCTGCTTCTCTACGGCCTCTGCAAGGTAAGACGCACCAAACATAAGCGTTCCATAAACAAGCCCACCTCTCGTTTCCTTCCGTAACGTGCTACTATTCTGCAAATATATGCATTTCTTTTCTTTCGTTGATTAAGCTGCGGACAAACGAATTT
>NIPQ01090484.1:38691-72102 GCA_002806875.1 Lepidotrigona ventralis hoosana
CCCCCCCCTTTAAAAAAAAAAAAAAAAAAAAAAAACTTAAAAAAAGGAAGGAAAGTTCATTTACTCGGTGTAGGTTAGAAAAGAAAAGAAAAAAAAATTCCGAAAAAGGAAGAGATCGATCGCGTTGAAATTCGAGTATAAAATGGATCTTATGAAGTGGCCTTTGAAGGTTCCAGCAGTGAGATATGCCGTTCAGCCACCGACGACGACAGCCACGTCTTGTCTAAGCTCCCGAAGGACAGCGACAAACAACGAAACCAAAACGACCGCAACGCCGACGCAGAGCCCTACTGCCGGCCAGAACACCCTCTCCTCGGAGAAAAGTCCTGTCGCAGCACGACCGTCCAGGAAACACGTCCAATTCCCTGACACGGCCTCCGACAGTCAGAAGAGGAAATCCGGTAAGTGTACTCGATTCTACGCATATATTATACGAGACTCAAAAGACTGGCTTTCGTTCATTTTTCCTCAAAAATTTGGATTCAAGGTGTAAGATTCAAGGACGATTTGTACATTCAAACGAATGTGAGAAATTCGATCAGAATTGCCAATTTTTGCATTAAAAATTGTCAGGCGAGAATTTCAAAGAATTTTAAGAAAATGTTGCGTTACGTGGCTGAAACAAGCTTCGACTAATTAAACGAGCTTGGTAAATTTCCAATTTGTCGGATTGTCGAATATTAATCGAGCAGTTCTGTCTTATCGTTGATCGAGTTTCCAACACTAGACGACTTCGAAATCGATCGTGGTTATTTCTGCAGTTACGCTGCTGGCGCACAAAATCGTTTGAAAATTGTTATTTGCGAACAGTGAATTACAGCGTAACACGATTGGAACTCGCTTTATCATTTACAACTGGACAACGTTCCAAACGTAGATTCGCCTGCATGGAACGCGTGCATTTCTGTGATTTCACTCCATGTCGCTATTTATATACCATCTAGCAACACTGATCTGCCTTCCTCGAGACGTCGCATTCTCACTGTGCATGGTATGTCTACGTGTGTATGTTTCAGATGTTCCACTCACGGTGTCAGTAGCTAAAATGGAAGCAAAGAACGAACACGCGACACCGTCGTCCTCGTTGAAGCTCGAGGAAGCCACGATCGATCAGATTCTTCTGTCTCGGAAAAATAGCTGTAACCAAGACACCTGAAGCTCAGAGTCTATTTATACGATCGGCAGGTGAAACAGACGATAATGACAGAGAATCTTCCTCTTGGCATTTATCGCCGATTCTCTTTGTTCTTGGAGGAAAATTTATTCGGCTTGCGAATGGTTGCACACATCACTGATGAATAATTTATTCTCGAGTCGGTCGTGTGAAATAAAATAAACCGACCGATTGAACGTTGATTCGTTGCGAGTGCTATCTTGATCGATCGTTACCTTTGCTCTGTCACTTTCACATTGACGTGTGATCCTTTTTTACCATACACTTCATCAGAGTCACACTGTCGTTGGGGAAGTCGATTGAAATTATCATAGAAGGAACATCTATCTTTGTAAATGATCTATCTTCAGATACACGTTAAATTTGTTTCTATTGTCAGCGGGAATCGTGAATGCAAATGCAGGATCGAAGACGATCGGCTCGAACGTAAAGGGCAAATATTTGTACGATTGTACGATCAATATTGACGATTCGTCGATTCAGATGACAGTTTTGCCACCGCGAATAACGAACATTGATCTTCCAATCGAATATCGACGCTCCCCGTACTGTTCTTCAACATCTTTGTTGTCATCTGCGAAAGATTATAACAAAATATCCTACGCGCGAGTGAAGTTGTACGACCAATCTGATCAATCTAAGTATTTTTGTATTTATACGTCTTTGGAAGATTTGTATTTTCCGGTCAAAGGAGAACGCTCTCTAGTTTTTTTCCTTTTTTTAGAAAGAAACTTTTGAAAAATTTTTTATTTCGTTTATTACTGGTTCGAATGTATGCTCGTTGAAACATGCTTGTTCCTTGGTTTCTAATGACGGCGGTACTCGAAACTCGCCCACTGTGAAATAAAGCATGTTTTCTAGCCAAATGTCGATCGCGATATTTGTCGATTTGCAGACTGTTCGTACTCTCAAATGTACATATTGCTGTAAATTACAATGTGTGTTGCCGTACCTGTTGTATATAGATCCCGGATAAGGGACTTTTAAAAGGCTGTTCTAACATTTTCAATAAATAATTCATGTGGTTTTTTTTAAATCTTGTCTCTCCAGTAACGACATCTCCTTTTATTATTATTAATCGTAAATTTCCAAGCTTCTCGATTCGTCACACACTTCGACCCGAAAGTCGATCACTTTTTCACCCCCTCGATGAAATACTTCCTGACCTGCAGAAGCGATTTTCTCTTCGTCTCTGGGAAGTAAAACGCCAGGAAGGGGATGCTGAACGCGTTCAATCCGGAAATAAGCCAGAAGGCAAACGAATATACGTTGTACTGGGACACGATCCAACGCCAGGCATGCAACACAATAAACGACCATGTGAAATTTGTACAAAAACAGAAGCTGGCGCACGTTGCTCTTGCGTACATAGGAAATATCTCGTTCGTGACAACGAAAGGCACGCTGGCCAATCCTAAAGAGACGCTAATGGTGTAAAGCAATACTGTTACAAAGAACAACGCCTGAAGACTCGTGGTATCTATAGCATTCTCTTGCAAGCACGAGTAGACGGCCAGAAGGAAGCTGCAACTGGAAACGCCTACGGCGGACATGATCATTAGAGGCCTTCTGCCTAAACGATCCACTAAGCTAATACACACGAGATAAGAGATCAGATACACCGTTGCTAAAACGAGGTCGATATAGGCCGCGTGTAATTGAACGTCGTACATCTTCTCGAAGACTGTTCGAGCATAACCGATAATAACAATCGGGCATGAGAGCGCTTGCACCAGCATCACAGCCACGCCGATCAAGATCGCGGTTTTTCCACCTGAAATAAAGTCGAATATTTATATGATACATCATAGATCCATGAAATTCGAAAAATGAAAGAGTCTGGGATTTTACTTACCTGGCTCGGAAATTAAGTGCAAGAGGGAAGACAATATCCCGCTGCTTCGAGGATCGAATTCCACTGCTTTCATAATCGAATCCATTTCCTCGGCAACATCACCTGTGCCACGCAAGAGTATCAAGGAATCCATAGCAGCGGCTAATCGTTTCTGACGTAGCAAGTAATAAGGAGTTTCAGGGGACCAGGCGAACACCACGAATTGCAGCATTGCCAACGACATTGCCACGTATGAGTATGTGTGCACAGTGGCAAACGAGCCGATTACGCAACCCAGAAGATCACCGCAATAATCCATTAATACGAAGCAACTGCACAAGGCACCGCGAATGTGCGCAGGAGAGATCTCTGTGACGAACGTCAAACCGCACGTGAAAATTATGCCACTGGCGATCCCGCCTACGAAATAGGCCACGTACATGTCCTGGAAATATGGAGAAATCGACCACGTGAAAAAAAAAAAAAGAAAAAGGAAACGAGAGTTATCCTTGCGAATGTCAGAGGTTTCGAAAGTGCTGATTCGTTACAAAATACATTAGAAAATTTCGGGGAATGATTGCTTGATAATAATAAATATTCTGATAGTTTTCCGTATTTACCAGACTCGATGGGTTGTTCCATGCTATCAGTAACCAACTCAGGCATGTCGGAAACACCGTGAATAATATCGAGACCTTTCTCCCTAGAACATCGACGATGAATATGGAAAGGAAGCATCCGATGGCTGTACCGAGTTTTAATAAAGACACTATCCAGAAAGCTTCGTTGCCAGTGATTTCAAACGGCAAGTCGTCGACCGACAATGCAGACATCCATTTCGAAAACAGACCCGCGTTCAATTCGGCCAAGCACACTGTCTTAACGCAACAATTATCAATTTTATATATATATATAATTATAATTATAATTATAATTTATCAGTTGATCATTATCTATAAAACAGATAACGCAATTTACAGAGTTTTCTTTACCTACGAAAGTCACCAAATAAAGTTTTGCATGTGACATGTTCACGAGTGCCACGCGATACTACGTTTCCGCTAAAAAGTAAGACTACGTATCGCAATAATTGCAGGCATAATTGCGTAATTGCATCGATAAAAATTTTTTTTCTATTGCCATTTTCCTTCATAAACGTTTCGAAGGTGAAACAGGCTGCGAGAACAATTGTTAAATGTTTTAATCGTCATAAAAAATGAACGCAGCTGTAATAAATGGAACTGTGCGTGTTATATATAAATAATTAGATATTACAAGATGTCATCATTTATGCAAATATTCTATACACTGAAGCGTTACCATGAACTTCAGCAAACGTTACCAATTTTGAATAATTTTATCGGCTTATTTGCAATATCTCTCTCGTCCAATAAATATTTATATTTAAGAGAATTAATTTAGGAATGAAATACAACTAAACCAAACTATGAATAATTATTTTTATACACACAGGAAATATACAGATCGGCGCGTATATATTTATTCGCAGTCTACAGCACAGATAACGACATTGATTACTTGGATATTAATTAACACACGGCGCAAGTAACCAATCGATGATCTATTCTCCAAGCTGGATGTTAATCTCATTTAGTTATAGTTATGTTAGTAACTGTAACAATTATATCCTTCTGTATTGTTTAATTATTTTTTACGAGTAAACAAAAGGTTTTGACAAAACGAATATTCATTGTTCAACACATGTGACGTCGATTTGTTTGCATCGACAGAAAATTATTCCTACGCACGGTGTGGAATTATTTAGTGATTATGATACATAAAGTGATTTATTTACAAACAATCGAATGAAAAATAAATCACTTTATGAAATCACGTCGTTTATACGTTATATATAATTACACGTGAAAATCAGGAGGATTCATCAGTAGTAACGATTTATATTCGTTAAAACTCAGTAGTAACAAACTGTATGGATCAGACTACGGTCTATGCAATTTAATAACAATTATTATCACTTACTTACATTTATGAGCATAAGTAAATTATTTTTATCCATCAGTCATTCTATGATTGATTGATCATTCGTTTAATTTTTCAAGAAAGATCAAGTGCTTAATAAACTATATGTAATCTTCCATATATATGTTTGCGAAGAATATTCGTAAAATTTTCAATAGACTGTATTAAATATTCGTTGAACCTCAGTAGTAACGAACTGTATGGATCAGACTACGGTCTATGCAATTTAATAACAATTATTATCACTTACTTACATTTATGAGCATAAGTAAATTATTTTTATCCATCAGTCATTCTATGATTGATTGATCATTCGTTTAATTTTCAAGAAAGATCAAGTACGAGTACTGAAAGTTTAACAAAGCTCGATAAACTATATGTAATGTTCCATATATATGTTTGCGAACAATATTCGTAAAATTGTCAATAGACTGTATTAAAGTCTGGAAACTGAAACAAAAGTTGCATATACGTTGAAATTTAATTGCAGAGGAACAAAGTGGTTGTTTCTGCCGTGTATGCGAGACGTGTTTCAAGCGTGCAACGTTGCACTACACGGTGAAACAAGAGTATAATGGTTCCCCTTTATGTTACGATCTGAAATTTGAAAAAAATATTCGTAAAAGTAAAGTTGCAAGCGTCGAACAAAACTGTAGTGAATATACTCAACTAATTAAAAATATCATGAAAGGCTTTTCTGATAAAAGTACCATTATATATCGAGAAGGATGACTAGTATGATTGGAAAGAGTAGTTGAGTTTTTTTTAACGACACGAAAGTACCATAATTTTATCGAAAAAGCCTGATTGTAAGTAACTATGTAACTAGATAATTCATCAAATATTACCTGGGAGAGATATGTATTAATGGAGAACATATTTCTGCACTCAAGACTGTTGCTCATTATATAAACTACTTATAAATGGAAAACAAAAAGGATGGAAAGAAAAATATTCTGTTCTAGTGTGATATTTTGCAAGAAATAGTAGGAGGACAAGTCGAGATAAATATCGAAGATTACTAATAAAATTGTTTATTTGAATTTACCAGTAAAATATGAAAAAGATTTTTTTAATTTGAGAAAACAGTTATTACGGATTCAACGATAAGATATTTCGTTTAACAATTATACCAGAGTTGTGTCATAAATGAGAGGCAGCATCCTATCAAAGAGAAACTATCGAACAGACCAACATGGATTTCCTACCTACGTGGCTTCCCACGAGAAGTACTACGAATCCATCAATTAAATCTCCAATTTGTGGCATTGATGATCCAGATTAGCCGTTACATTGGCAACCATTGCTGCGACAAATTATCCAAAGTTTCTGTCATCCAAGACAAATGCCGAAATTAGATGCGAGTACATTCACTGGAATAAATCTGGAACTTCTATTAATGTAATTACTTCGTGATAACATTATTCTTTTTACTATTAAAATGCGTGATTAATCTTTCTTCATCCTAACTGCACATGTATTTCTGCACATACAATAGAAAAGAATATTGACAATCTTTATTACAATTTATATCCATGCAACTGCTCTTGTATTTCTTGCAACGTTTTCTTCTTCGTTTCCGGCACGAAATAATATGTGAAAACGACGCCGAAAGCAGCGATTAAAGAAAAGAGCCAGAACGCAGCGTATATGCCGCATTGTTCCGCGATACTTTGGTAAGAGAGAGCAACGGCAAAAGCAGAGGAATTGCAGCACAGCATTCCAATCATGCTGCCGACCGCTTTAACATTCGTAGGGAAAATTTCGCTCATCATGGTAAACGGAAGTGCGGCCAGGCCGAAAGCGTACGTGACGATGTAGAGTATCGATCCAGCAGCTGGCAACCAGGCGATCTCACTAACGTCCACTTCGATGTATTGAAGGAAAAAGAATAAAGCAATGAGGCAGGTGGAAATGGAAACGCCGGACGCAGAAATTAGAAGCAAAGTCCGTCTGCTGTACCGATCCACTATAGACGCGTTGATCGCAGCGCATATCACTTGCACACCACCCAATATCATGGTCAAGTATTTACCTTCAAGCTGGTTTCTCGTCTCATTGAAAATTAATTCAGCGTACGAGAGTATTGCCAAGCTTCCACTCCATTGCTGCACAATAAACAGACCCAACACGACTATCAACGCTCTGCAAAACACAAAGCAAGGGAAGTTAATATCTGTTGATACTAGATCTCGCAAAGATTCGCGATCACTTCCCGCTAAAAGTTCATGAGATAAGAACGCACTTTCGATTTCCTGGGACACTGATTAATTCCCATAATCCAGTGTCATTCGCCAGGTCGTACTTTATCGACTTCTCGATCATTTCCATTTCTTTGGAAACATCTGTGGCTCCTCTTAATTGCATGAGAGACGTTATCGCCTCCTGATTTCTGCCACGGCGCATCAGATGATACGGTGATTCCGGTAACGACATTAAAGAAACAAAGAAGAGGATCGGTATCGACGATGACACGAGCGCAAGATCTCGTACGGAGAGAAATGGCCCTACTGCCCATTCGAAGAACAGACCACATTTCGCAGCTAGAGTTAACGTGGACGTTAATGTTCCTCTTGTATCAGCCGGCGAAATTTCACCGACATATATAGTAGCGGATACATATCCAAATCCATTACCCAACCCACAAACGACTCTGCCTGCAATTAATTCCTAGAGAATAAAAATTCTACATGAATAATGGGAAAAAACAATTCACATACATTTGACAAGCAGAATATCTATATAAAGTTTCCATCGACATTGCAAAATCATGGTTTCTAAGCTAATAGTCAATATCTGTCTGCGTGGTTTAAAATTATTAGCCGTTATCTCGTAGAAATTAAACAATCGATTCGTATCATAGAGTCATTTGTGTTGAAACATTATACACTGACCGGCTCTCCCTCTCTTTTTTATTGTTATTTTTACGTGTAGCGGAATTGTATTAATAAGTTACCCATGCTGATGTCGCGAAAGCTATTATCATCCATCCTATCAACCCTGGTATTGCGGTAAGAATTAGGGTCGTCTTCCTCCCAATTACATTTATAATGTACGTACAAAGCATCGAGCCCACAGTTGAACCCAGGATGAAAGTGGATGAAACCCATGCAGCCTGTTGGGTGGTCAACTGTATAGGACTGTCATTTTGCAATAGGAGAGACAATGAAGGTGATGACCAGCCAAAATATAGACCGAACGACATCATACCTAAATTGCCTGTGATTATAAATTAAGATAATTTATAAAATTCTATTTTTCTTATATTTTTTTTATTGTATTATCAAGCTGTTATTAATTAAGATAATTTATGAAATTCTATTTTTTTTATATTTCTTTATTGTATTATCAAGTTAAGCTCATTGAATAATAATACAAAAATAATAATATATGTATATATATATAAGCAATAGTACAGTTGAAACAACTTACTACCAAAGACAGCTAAATATACTTTCTTCATAGTTTTCACGAGATATTTTCCACAAAACAAACGAACAATTTATAAAAACGGCTGATCGTACAAATGATGTTACAATGTTACAAATGATAGTTTCTTGTCAAATCTACGTTATGTATTCATAATCAGTGAATTAGGTAGCACATCGTTATCGAACAAGATATATCTTTAATCCTGACGCGACAAATTGAGATAAAAGCATTCCAAGTGCTGATATTATGTAGTAAAACTAGGATAATAAAAAGATTGTGCATCTCGGTAGACAATAATCGTATATTATTGTTTTATTATGTCTAATTTTAATTATTTACTGACTCTTAGTTTTACATTACTATATTATTAAATTAATGAACAGAAAATAGTTGCACCACACACAAATAATCTCATTAATAATAACAATATAATATTATAGGATAAAATATTAATCGAATGTTTATTTTTTACCCTGTAAATAGGCATAACATTCATGTACCTTCTTTGTGCTGTTTTCTAAAACAACAGATATTAGATGAGCAATAAATACAACTTATTAAATCTGTTACAAAAAAATATTTTTGCATGATTTATTCATACCCAGTCTAAAGAGATTTATAAATACATAAAACCTAATAAATTGTACACTACAATATTTCAATTATAAATTAAGATAGATCTTTATTTTTGTATCTGTTGACTACTAATCTAAAAAATTAATATTATTAATTTGACAGTATANTTTTTTTTTTTTTTTTTTTTTTTTCTTTAAGATAACTACAATTAAAATATATATTTACAATAATAGAGCTGCTACCATTTTTATATTTTTCTTTTAATTTTATAATTCTAACCACAACTAATAGAAATCCAAACCCGTTGATCAGTTTTATAACAGTTATATAAATACAATTACCATTTGTCAAGTCTGTTATAAATTTATGTACATTATATTTATTAATTTATGAATAATGAATGTTAGAAGCCAGAATGAACATTAATACAAAAATTGTATAACATATAACACATATATTTTTTTACATGACAAAAGGCATTTGTTTAGATGAGTATCAAATAATAATCATTGTGTGCGAAAACATGACAAAAATATGATTATAAAATTGATAGTATTTCAAATATTACATAAATACTGTTTCTTGTATGCATACACTATGTAAAAACACAGCCAATTATATTAAACTTCTTATAAAATACTGAGTTTGTATTCTCTTTCCATTACAATTTTATAATACACTTTCCAATATATATAACAATGTCAATTATTTTCTTCTTTCCGTATTTTTTATAAACTGATACATTAACAAATAAAAAAAATTGTTTTAAACTTGTAAGAAACAAATACTAAGTACGATTCACGAATACTCGTTATATATACTTTACAATATCTTAATATTGCAATATTAATATTAACAACTTTTTGCGATATAATATTTAAATATTAAAAATAATCGTGAAATATATAAATTTTTTTCTACACATATAAAAATATACAATAACAGTGTAGATCAAAAACTACAAGAAACAAATATGTATAAATTTTCCTATATCTCATTCTTGAATGAGTTTATACCAATTGATACAATAATACTGTACCTATAAAGGAACTCCGTCTTTTTTACTAATGTAAGGAAAATGTATTACAAATTTACACCTGGAACATTCGATTAATTTTATAAAAGAATATAATATTTAAATGTTGAAATAACTTAATAAAGAAAACGACTCGCAGGCATATTAACTGCACCCCGACAGTTACTAGGTGGAGGGTTTTCATCATCAGAATTCTCATTCTTTCTAAACAATATCGAATTATGTCGTCCGCGTTGAGATTTTTCAGCTTGATGCCTCAATTCCTCAATATAAGCTGTAGTATCATTTGCCACCAGTTCTTGTAAATGTTTACTTAATGTCGATAATTCGGGCTTATCTTCATCATAGAGTCCTTCAAACGGCACAGCTTTTTCATAAAATAATATATAAGGCGTATCCGGTGGTTTTAAATCTTTAAAGTCATTAAATGTCGTTTGTGAAACATAACTATCATTAAATTTGTACCAATTCTGCTTTGAATCGCGAGCATAAGTGAAATAATGGCCATAATCCATACTATAACCTGAATGAACAACAGCAGCATACAATTGATAACTTTCTGTAGATGGTGTAGATACTGGTAATTGTATAATTTCATTGTACATCACTTTGTGCCGCAATTTTGTTCTTAATCTGGTATCGAAATCATAACGAAAATGTTTCAATATTAAAATTAAATATGTCGGTGCATGCAAAATTTTTATGATTCTTTGTGCATCACATAATTTCATACATTTATCGCAACGATATTTATTTTCACCAGTCAATTTTTCTGGTGTAAGATAATAATTGATGAGATCTTGTACAGAAACTTCTTGATTCTCTTGTATCTCTTCTGGGAAGCACAACTGTAAGTCACGAAATTTATCCGTATTATGAGAACTAGTATCACACTGTGCACATTGATACGTGATTTCACATTTTCCTCCTAGTACTCTGTGCACAAGAGGTATTTGTGTATTTGTATCTTCCCCACCTACAGATTGTATTCCACTATCTGTGGAATCTGAATGTGAATCGCTAAGTTGTTGTACTTGTGCCAAATCTTCTCCTGTAATAAGAAGATATAAAATAAAGATAATCTTTAAGATATAAAAAGATATAAAAAAGAAGATATAAAATTAATACCAAATCTAAATCATTGTTAAATAAGTCGTTATTTAAAAAAAAAATTACTTTGAGTAAAATCTGCTAATGACTGTGTTTTTCTCTCCAATACAATACTTCCACTTAAATTTCCTTCAGTTCTCCAACGTTTAATACAAGCTTCTTCTTCATTTACTGATGAAATATTACTTATTTCTCTATCATCCTTGTATTTAAGATTAGAATTATTAGCCTCACCATTTACAGTAGTCGACTTTTCTTGCTCGTGTAGAAGGTCTAAAAGATGACTGTTGGAAACATTAAACTTATTTCATTATAATAAAAACTTATTCATTATAACTTATTTCATTCTTAAAAATTATAAATATGAAAGATTTATTATTATATTATCAAAATACATTCTATTAATTTTATTACGATTACCAAATAATAATTATAAAATGTTAGTTAATGTAAAAAATAAGCGTTAGAATACTAGCAGTATATTAACCAGAGAAATTCTGAACTATCTTGTTGTTGACCCGGTAGAAAATAAGCAGGACGCGAAGCTAATAAAATTTCAGTTGGTGCCAAGGAAATCCTCTTTGAATATAATAACAAAGCAAACAGATTTTGCAACTTTTTAAGTACAACTTGATCATCAGCTTTGACCAAAGATTTGTACATTAATACTTCATAACAAAATTGTCTAGTCATTAACAATGCTTGTAATACACTATTCATATAACATGTGTTCCCAAGATTAGAAAGTCCAACTTTTCCCAAATGTGTTTTTGGCGATTCAATTATTGGTTCGATCTCTTCCATTTCATCTATCCAAACATGATCATTCCATATTTCTCTAACAACATCCATCCGTGGTTGTACCGGAAAACTATTTTCCAAGTTAGTACAGATACGCTGATTTGAAAATCTTAATGTAAGTATTTTCATGATATCAACTAAATTTTGTATACATTCTTTGCTTGATTCAGAATCTTCTTTCATCAAAAAGAAAGATATCACCATTTGTGTATTTCTTATTATATTTTGAAACAAGGACGGTGATCCTTGTTTTTTTAATATATAAAATACAATTGTGGAAGCATTTTGACGAAATACAGGTATTGATAAAGCACGAAACATTACATCAAGCTTTGCTTTCGTAACTTCGATAAGTATTGAATATTTATGCCGTTTTTCTAAACCACGTATAAATTCCATAATCCAAATACTAAGTTGATCACCTATCCATTTCGGAAGCCAACTACATAAAACTTTCAAAGCTTGTGCTAATTGGGCATCAGAACGTGATTCTGAAAGAATCCAATCAACAGCTTGTGGTATAATAGAAGCTTCTACCACTTGCAATACAGCAGCTAAACCAGGTCCAGGATCTTGTTTTTGTTTGGTATCAGATATTATTCTGTATAATGTTTGCAAACATATGAAAATTAAGTTATCATTTTCAATATTCTTAGACCTTGATCTTATTACTTTTAGGAAGTTTTGTACTTTGGTAGCATTGTCATTGAACTCAGAAATCTTTTTCGGATCACAGGGCATCACAAAAGTAGACAAACTAATAACAACTGCTTCGCAAAGTTTCGAATGGCTCACAGATTCTGGTAAATAGACACTATATTCCAATAATACTTGAAGTATCATTGTCAGATGAGACATATCATTGATGTCTGTTTTCCTTAACATTGTTGCAACATCATTTGATATTGGATGAACGGTAAATGGTTTCTCTATTAAATATTTTGAAAACCAAATCATGATCTTCGGAACCTCTTGTATATTTCTTACTTCATCATTGAGTAGTTCTCGTAAGATACTTTCATAATTATTTAACTGTCCATAAACAGGTTCACTTTCTAATTTTTTTAGTGTGGTCCATCCTTCTGCAACGTCTGTATTTTTACCAACTATTATCAATTTCAAACATTGTTTAATGTCGTACTTAAGGATTTGTTCGGTATTCATTGTTCACAAATTATTATTTTAACACCGCTTTAAATTGCTTCGCTTGTAATTTTTAGCAAGAATTATTTTATTAACCTCAACCAAGAATGACTTTCACGAAAATCTAAAGGATCTCATGATCCTAGAGAAATAAAAAAAAAACAAGTGTCAACTTCGAAACAAAAAAAGTAACTATATTTACCGCAAAAAAATTTACTTTTCATTTTCACAAAACCATTTATTTGTTCAAACGATTATCTACTTCTGTGTGTCTTACAAATTCACTATAAACCTGATATTCCTCTGCTTTCGTTTTATTTCAATATTAAAAATTAAAACATAATCAAAATAAATATGTATGAAAACATTTTATACATGAAACTATCAACGCTTATAATTTTACAATTAATAGTTTACAGTGTAATCGCTTCTATTAAATACAAAAATAAAAAGCTTTAAAGTATGTTGTTTCTAACATTGTTTTTAACTATTATATTCGCGATGGTTTATATGGTTTATGTGACAAGAGGATTGAAGAGGCGCTAGAAACACGAAAGCGCAAAATGTTGGCTACACTACAGGTTGTTTCGTTGGTTTCGACACAGCTCGCACGGTACGGGACGGCCAAGAATAGCAAAGAGCACGCGAATCTAGCCGTCCTGTAACTGAGTCTGGTGAAGGCGACCGACCGCTCCCTTCGTAGTCCGTCAGAACGTATTTTAGCATATATTTTTCTCTAGTAGAGAAACGCGCGATCCGCGATTAAGTTGTATATGGAGGTACGAAGAAGAGAACAATCATTTCAGCGTGTCGAATCGCGCAAAGTGAACTGAAGTGAAGTGGCCTCGGCGAAGTGGAGTAACTTCTAAAAGCAGTAGAGAAGGAGAGAGTGAGAAGAAGGGAAGAAGGGAAAGAAAGAGAAGAAGAGACTGTGTGCGAAGTGGTTTATAAGGTTCTTCAGTGCAATCGTGCGTGTTTTCGGGCAATGTCTCTCGAGAGTCGTTCGAGTTCGGCCCTGTTTAAGAGGGCTGAACAACTGAAACGCTGGGAACAGTCCGAGACAAATCGCGAGCCGATCCAACCACGTCAGGTCGCACGAAAGATCAAGTTCTCAGCGGATTGTGTGTTCCTGGCAGCATGCGCGGCAGGCGACAAGGAGGAGGTCGTACGTTTACTCCAAAAGGGGGCGGATATCAATACCGGAAATGTTGATGGTCTCACAGCATTACATCAGGTAAAATCCCTCGCCCAACTCTTTCTCCCTTTTGTTTATGTTCCATTACGATACGACAGTGTCCACACAACAACAAACTCGATTCGGCTCTACCAGCTCTGACTGCTTTCACCTCATGTTCTTCTCGTTCGATTATAATTCTTATTGCAAGATGGCTACTGCATCCTCTAACTGTCTAATTTAACTGTCTAATCAATCAAATTTCCTTTCACGCCTGTAATCTACAATGTCACATTTAATAATGGCAGAAAGATGCAAATGTAGTTCCGCCACAGAATATACGCTTCCGCTATCTCTCGCAATTCAAGCCATACAACTACTCCCTCTGATAACACTCGACAAAACTGTTCAATCCCCCACCCCCATCCCTCTGTGATTATTGTTTATATATATATATATTACATATATATTGTTTATATATATATACATTGTTTATATATATTGTTTATATATATATACATTGTTTATATATATTGTTTATATATATATTATATATACATTGTTTATATATATATACATTGTTTATATATATATACATTGTTTATATATATATACATTGTTTATATATATATACATTGTTTATATATATATATACATTGTTTATATATATTGTTTATATATATATACATTGTTTAAATATATACATTGTTTATATATATATATATTGTTTATATATATATTGTTTATATATATATTGTTTATATATATATATTGTTTATATATATATATTGTTTATATATATATATTGTTTATATATATATATTGTTTATATATATATATGTAGCAAATAAAATTTTCAAAATCGAGAAAATTATTACACTTATACCTGTTTATCTGATTATTTCATTAACAAGTTAATTAAATAGCATAGTTAACTCGGCAAGTGCAATCAAATCTTATCTTTCCTCTTCTACTATCCTCTTATCTTAAAAATCTATATCAATTTTCTTGTATTTCATATTTATATCAAAATTTATAACAATTATACCTGTAAGAATTAATTTGACTTCATAATTATCAATTGAAATATTAATTTTATGCAAATAAAGTTTACAATCATAAAAGAGGGTGTGTTCACTTGAACTTAATATTAAATATGTTTATAAATTAGTATATATTTTTGATATATGGATTTAACAATGGATTTAATATTAATAAATAATATTGTATTGGTTCGCACTGTCATACATTAAATCTATTTTGTTAAACAAGTAAATTTGAAATATCAATTTAATCTGTTATACTAACTATGAAATATATCAAACTTAAGATAAAGATAAAATAAAAATATTTAAATTATTACTATTATAGTAACAATATTTATGTAAAATAATAATATTTTATAATTATTAATATCTGTATTATTTATTATCTGTATGAAAAGGATGAAGGAAATCTTATAAAAATTCAAATTGTTTATATATTATAATAAAAATAAATTTTTTTTTATTGATTTATGTAAATATAGGTCGTGTATTTAAAAAATGATTGACATATATTTTTTTTAGTAAAAAAGTATCTTTTTATTTGAATCTAGTGTGAATATACAAGAAATTATCAGGAAAATAGCACTTATTATATATCAAAATTATTATAATCTTTGATTATTGCTCGCATTATTGCTGAAGTATATTCAATTTATAAATTTTATTGAATGAATTGCATTATAGTTATATAATTAGTAAATTGAACTAGAATCATTCATACAGCATTTGTATATCTATAGCAAAAATGACTTGGCTCAAAAGAAGCATATATGAATAACTTATTTTGCATAAACTATATCATATTTGTTACTATTATTTAAGTGTGATAGTAAGAGGAAGTTTAGGCATTTCATGGATTTGCGAAAATAGAATGTGAAAATACATCAGGCATCAAATGCTATTTATAGTTCTCTGTTAGAAGTCAGAGGCTACAGCATCTGTATTCTATGTCCTCTGTCTTAAAATGTTATGATACATAATGTCCTTTTTAATTTATATATGATGTCATTCTTCAATTTTCATGTTTATTTATACAAATACATATATTTATATATATTTGTATTTGTATTGTATTGTATTTGTCAAAGTAAAATAAAATAATTAAAGAATTTATAATTCTATTAAGTATAATGCAGTACTTAATTTATATACAATATTTAAATACCAAAATTCATTCATCTCAATAAATTATTAATAAATTTTTTTTTACTTTCTTTTTCTTATTTCTATTTTACCTTTAGAGAAAAGCTTATATTTTTGGAGATTTTATTTATTAATGCAATTTTTTATATATTCTATCCCCAGTCATAAATATTATATCTTAAGATACTTAATCATTTCCATAATTATAATTTGTACAATTAAAAGAAGTCTCAATGTTTTAATTGTAGGCATGTATCAATGATGATCTGGATATGGTCGAATTTTTAGTGGAAAAAGGAGCTGATATCAATTGTGGAGATAATGAAGGATGGACACCATTGCATGCAACTGCATCTTGTGGATTTATATCTATTGCTAAGTTAGTATTACTTTCATCTCAGTATTGAAAATATTGTGATTTAAAAATCTTAATAATTATTATAATATAATAATAAATTTCAGAAATTTTTTTAAATAAAAAAAATTTTGCAGATATTTAATAGAAAAAGGATGTAACTTAGCAGCAGTTAACTATGATGGCCAATTAGCTCTTGATATTGCTGAAAGTGTTGAAATGGAAGATATGCTGCAACAACATATAAGCAAAGCTGGTTTGTATTTATAATTATCTTTTATAAAAAATATATTGTAATCATTTAATTATAAAAGATATAAAATATACTTTATAATTTGATTCATAGGTATAGACTGTGATCAAGCCAGAAGTGAGGAAGAAAGATCAATGTTAAATGATGCTAGAGCATGGCAGTCAGGAGCAGCTGGCAAGGACTCAATCCATCCTAAATCAGGAGCTACTGCTCTTCATGTTGCTGCTGCTAAAGGCTATATTGATGTTATGGAGTAAGATTCTTCAGATTCTATTAAAATAAAATATTAGAAAAAGATATTTATAGGGAAAATATAAATTATTTAAGAAAATTATTTGAGGAAAAATGTAAGTTAAAACTGTTGCTTGTTATGTTCTATATTTAACATTGATATTTCAGAATATTATTGCAAGCTAGATGTGATGTTAACGCTCAAGATTTTGATGGGTGGACACCTTTGCATGCTGCAGCACATTGGGGACAATTAGAAGCCTGTGAACTTCTAGTGGAAAATTTTTGTAATATGGACATTAAGAATTATGCTGTAAGATTACAATTGTTTTATATTATAAATAACCAAAATTGTTTCTTTCATAACTTTACATTGATAGGATCAAACTGCATTTGACATTGCTGATTCAACTATATTATCAGCTTTGGAGGAATTAAAAGCGAAACAACAGTTGTTAATGAAAGATCATCCACAAATTATTAATAAGAAACAACCAACTATACCAAAGAAGCGGTCTGTACTAGAAACGATTATTTATTTAAATCCTTATTTATACAAAAAATATTTTATTTATTGGATTAATCATATTACAGTGTATCGACAAATAATGAAAATACTATAACTATGCAAGAATCAGTGGAAACATTTGAAGAAGAGACACCAAATAAAGTCAAAAAGGTCGAATTAGAAATTCAATCTGATAAAGAAGATTCTAGTACTGGAACGAATAGTGATGTTGGTACGTTTTTTTTTTTTTTACATTACTTATATGGGTTTGCTGATTTGCATGTTTATATTTAAATATTTGGCAAATTATTTAATTTTATTACTAAATGGTGATGATTTTCTAAACTTAGAAATTCTATAAATATTGTGTAGAAAAAAATGTATTTAAACATATATTGTATAACACAATAATGTACAATACTTACAATTTTATTTAAAATTATGTGGCAGAGTAATAGTATCGGGGCACTCTGTGAATTAAAGAAAGTGAATTTAGTATTTTTCATTCATTTTATGTATATAAATACATTTTGATGAAATGTAAATTTTATAAAATTTTATAAAATTTTTACACTTTCTCTTTCGCAAAATTCAAAGATTATTTTTAATTTACTTACTAATGATTGAAGAGTGCTGACTTAGTTAGGAATAGTTTTTTGTTTTATGAAGAATATGTTACGCGCTATTCAGTTTTGCAAGTCTATTTTACTTACCTTAACAGCAATTTGTATTTCTTGTAACAATGCTGCATGGACAGAAGCGACACGTGAAACAGATATGGAAGAGAGTGATGGTGAAGGTGAATCTGAGACTAGCTCAGACTCACATTCTTCCACTTACTCCAATCAATCTGATAAGTCTAACGAATCAAACCATTCTCCATGTCTTACAGATGATGGTGAGTTTTGTCTGTAAGACTGTTTTTATACTCTTAAAATTATATTCTGCTGCATGTATTATATGTTTGTCTTTTTTTTGTTTTTTTTTCATAATGAAAATAGTACTTTTAAAATTTATTTATTAAAAATATCCTATTGAAATTAATGGGTACATGTTCCATTGATGTCCTTCCTTCTTAAGAAGACATAGTAAAATTGATTTAATTTATATTATATTTTAATTTAATTTTACAGAAAAGAAAAATAGAGCAAATAGAGAAGAAATATCCTCGCGTAATACTTCGTCTCCTACCGATGCTAGTAAAGTTCCTAATCAGGTAATATTTATCAATATTTAACAATATATATTTTTTGACCATCAGTGTTTACAATGTGATTTTTTAAGGCTCCAATAATGCCTCCAAAACAACAGACTGATAGTGAAGAAGGAGTTATACCATCTTGGCGACGTTCAGGCTCTTTCAGAAATAGGATACAAAATACAGAAGGAACATACACTTTGTCTTCAAGTAAGTTATGAATATTATAAAGATATTTTATATTGTCTCACATCATCGCAATACATTATTATTATTTTCTGTGCTACATATACATAGAGCTTGAAGAAAAGGATAAAAGTATTAAATCGCCAACTATGTCAAACAAGCTTAATACAGAACCTGAAGTTGTATTGACAAGAACACATAGCTTTGAAACGGATGAAAAGTAAGTTAATTGAATTTAATATATATATTGTTTGTGATATTAATTGTGATATATTGTTTGTGATATTACAATTCTCGAATTTCTTATTTAAATTTCATTAATATAATTATATTTTTTGTATCACGATTATTTATAATACTGCATATTTATGTTTATTGTTTTTTATAATAAAATTTGCAAGCAATTACTTACGTCAAAAATTAAATGCAATAGCTTTTGTGCTTTATGCATATAGAAAACTAGTATAGTTGTGTGCATGGCATGGTGCATGTTATGCAGGTTTTATGAACAGTACTTGGCATTACGAGCTCGAATCAAGGCGTTTTCTTGTCCTACTCTCCATTGCTGCAATGCAGCTACTCTTACTCACACGAATACTACAACACGTTCTGCATCTCTACGCGAAACCCACAGGTGCGCATATTTCGTACATCATATATATATATTTATATATATATATATATATATATATATATATATATATATATATATATTAATTTCAATATGTATAATTTAATTTAATTTAGGATTATGTATGCATACTGTATTATTTAATTTATTTGTTATATTGTACAATCATTAATGTACGAAATAAGCTTTCTGCATTCTCTGCTTTTGCATGGCTTAAAGATCAATTAATCATTTTATTGTATACTTCACAGTATTACGTATTTCACAAAATTGTAAAACAGTGTAATATTAAACTTTATTTATAAAATTTGCATAACTGAAATAAAATCGTATTTTTCTATGATATAACAACCATACTGTTTTGACTTTAGAAAAAAAGAAGCAAAATTAAACTTGGAACTCTCAAGACTGCCACAAGGAAGCAATACACTTTCACCAACAACTACATCTAAAACAATAGTGTCAAGTACACTGCCAACTACTACAGCTACAGCTACTACAACTGCCACAACAACAACTACTACTACTACTACTACTACTACTACTACTGCTACTACTACTACTACTACTACTACTACTAGTACTACTACTACTACCACTACTACTACTACTACAAGTCCTATTCCAACTAATCAAATACGCAGGTAAATATTAGAAAGAGCAAAAATTTATTTTAAATAAATTGATACAGGGAAACAAACTGCCATTTATAAAGTATTTCCCAACAATTTCTTAATAATAAATTCAAAAACTCAGTAAATGAATTTGCTAAAAGAACAATAGGTATTTTAAAGCTTAATTACAACAAACACTACAATCTAGAATATGTATGAAATACATTTAAGACTGTAGTTTATATATTCATATTTGCATCGTGCAATGTTAATGTGGCTGAGTAGTGTTCAACCAGTGGAAGCTACAGCTACAAACAATTCAGTAGCAGTTCCTGGAACTCCCACTACACCAGGAGGGAGCAAGCTAAGTCCAGGAAATATCTTCAAGAATTTCTTCAAGTGGGTACTTAATGTTTGACCTGAGAAGATTCTCTTGAAACGTGTGATATTTTGCATATTTTATAATACAGTATTAAATTATTGGCAGTGGCATGAAAATTTGCTTATAACATAATTATTTATTTGAGTTGCATACATTTATCCTAAAATATTACTTGTCCCAATAACCACTGCCTTGTCTTTGCTACTGAAACATATGAATTAATTTTCTCAGCCACTTAAATAGCTTCATATTTTTCAATGTACTTTTTCTTTTTTTTTCTTTTCTTTGTTTTTTCACATTTATATAAAATGTACTTCAGTAAATTTACTGATGTTCAGTAAAGTGATAACACAAAGTCATAGCTTCAAATGCACAGAAGTACCATGACTGACATAAAAAAGAAAAAAATACCACTGACATACTATTTTTTAATTTTGTGAAAAAAAGAATTTTGGCATGTCTTTAAATTATATTTTATATATGTGATATAAATACAAACAAATGATATTTTTGTTTTCTAAATATTACATATAGAACTGTAATATTTATAAACAGTTATGATTGATAATAAGTAATAATAAAATAATTGTTTAATGTTAAAATAAAATAATTTTAACATAATAATTTTATGTAATATTTGTAAATGTTGCCTGTATATCATGTTTATTATATTTGCTTTTTTTAATTTTTTATTATACTTGAAAAAAATTTTAAAATATTGTACAGATACTCTCTTAGTGCAAGCTATTAATATAATGTAAATTTCTGTTTAGATCGTTTGTTCCTCCTGTTCGTGATGAAGAAAGTGAAACACAAAGAAAAGCTCATGCAAAAAGAGTAAGAGAAACTCGACGTTCAACTCAAGGAGTGACATTGGATGAAATTAAAAGTGCAGAACAACTAGTAAAAAAGAAACAACAAAATAATGAAATTTCTTCTGCAATATCATCTACACAGGTAAATCTTTTCATATAATATTATTTTACCCTAAGTAATACAATTGTTATAAGATATACAATTAAACTAGAGTTTTTTAACCCCATATTATGTGTAAACTTAGTTTAATTTGCATATCTGCAATACTTATAAAATACTAAATTTCCTAATAATATTAAAAGCTTTATAATTTATTCATATTTTTTTTAAATAACTCAGCCTGCAACCACTACCAGCAATACAGCCTCAATTACAGCTACAATAACAACAGCAACTCCTACTACCGTAATTGCAAATAAACCTTCCGAAGAACTTAATTTACCTGAGAGACGCCCTTCGTGGAGATTGAAAGTGGATAATGGAAGCAAGGTTTGTGGTTCATATAATTTCAATGAATGCATATTTTATAATAATATTATGCTTATATAATAGCATATTGATATATTTTTATCATTTTAAAAGAAATTATATTACTTAGTTCCAGTTAGAAGATGCCAATAACAGAGCTACTACATTATCTAATCCAGATGCTACTACAGCATACATGAGAAGACCTTCAATGGGTACAAGTGTACCAAGACCGTCATCAGCTCCAGTTGAAACTATTGCAACGAGTAGTGCAGAAACAACAGTGACTTTACCGCTGAGACGATCGTTAAAACAACCTGAAGATAAAGGTATACGCATTGATACTTATGTGTATAAGTTTAAGTGTACGAATAAAAATTTTTATATTACCTTTGCTGATATGTTTCAGAACAAGATAAGGAAAATGATAGTAGAAATGCACAAGCTACACAAGCTGTTATACAAAGGAGACGAAGACCCAAAAGAAGATCTACCGGTGTTGTCCACGTTGATATGGACGTTAGTATCCAATGTTAATTATTATTTTTATTATTAATTTCAGTTATTTGAGTTTATCATTTTTCGTATTGAATATTTTATAGGAAATCGATCCCGAGAAACAAGACTTAACTGCTGGTGGAGATTATGATGAGTCCAAAATCAACCATAATGAGGTAAATACATTAATTTTGTTTTCTTATTTTTTAGGTCTGTAAATAATATTAAAAAATGTTTCATTTTAACAAATTTTTTAATTTCACAAATTTTATGTTAATGATTTATATTCAACATATATATGTTGATTTTAAAATCTCTCTTATATAATGTCCCCTTTTGAACTAAACAATTTTTGTTAAAACATCTTTTTGATACCTTTAATCCTACATGAGATATTCTATTTACATTAAATGGAAATAAAACAAAAAAAAAATTTAATTAATCTTCTCTGTTATTTCATCTTTTTATTAGAATAAAAAAAATTTTACGTGTAATAAGATATTTTTACTTTAATATTTCTCTATATTTGAATTAGTAACTATTATATATAAGTATTATAATATGAACGCAATTTCATGAAGCACACGCTTTGAGTTATTTTTGGATTAGTCTCTGGGAAGATTAACCTCTATTCGTGCTTTGTTAAAAATAGTTTTCCATTTCTTATATCTCCTCTTATATTTTGTCACGCCATATATTAAGACCAATTGCATATATAAAAGTACTATAACTTTATTAATCTTTTAATTTTATACCTAAAACTATATTTACAATTTTATAATTTCATTTTATAATTTTACATTATTTATTGCATACATTATATCTCTTATAAATAGCTAATTTTCAAGTATATTCAAGTTTATTGAAATTATTGCATTTATATACGTAACATATAATAATTCGTATAATTCATGTAATATATTAAATATATAGAAGTAATGAGATGAGAAACAAATGAAAAAAAATTAATCATCAACACATGGCCTAGCTGTATCTAAAAATATTCTATTGACATTTGGAACAATGTGGCACTTTGACATTTAGAATAGATGAGAAAGAATTTATTTATTGTTTGTACTAAATGCTGAATACTGTTTATATAAAAAGAAACAATTTTTTTAAATTTAATTTTATAATAATATATGTATGATATATAAAATTTTTAAATATAAAGATATATTTATTTTAATTATTTTAGTGCTTAATCGTGTCTTTTACATTACTTATAATATATGACATATGTATCACATTTATAGAATTTATATATATATATTTAAAAATTCTTATATAAATGAATTATTTTTATTAATATAAATTTGATATATTAGAAAAATTATAAAAATTATAAATTAGCTATATACATTCTTCATGATATTTAATTAAACATTATATAAAATGTTTTAAAAGTGAAATATGAAATATATATTTATTTTAAAACACACAATCTTCGTAATAGTGTAAGTTTATACATGTGGCCTATAAATAGCATACCAAACTGATGCTTTAGAGTAAACTGGCTGATGTCTTACGTTCCTCCACCCAGTCTACGTCAGTCAAATACCTACTGTCATTAGAGCTAGATCGTTTTTGAGTATATTGTGGCAAAGTTATTTAACATTACAAGGTGTAAAATAATACAAAAAGTTTTAATTTCTTTCAAGAAATAATATGTAAAAAAATAATATTTAATTTAAAGACAAAGAAGTTTGAAACGACGATTTTTGAATTTATTTTATCAGTTTTATAAACAATGTCATCCTATAGAAAAAGATCTCAAGGAAAACCAACAACAGCTGCGGGATTGAGAGCTCAAGCGTCAGCAAATGGGAAATCAATTTTTGGAAACAGATCACGAAGTATTAGTGGATTATTTCCTTTAAATCAAAATAGCTATTCTGGTTTGTTAGGCATTACTGGAAATCCTATTGGATTATCAAATTTTTTCAATAAAACTACAAAAAGTAATGAATCATATAGAAAAACTCCTTATTCAAATTCTACAAGTAATTTGAATTATCAAAATCCATATACAACATATGGTGGAACAGCATCAGGGTATGGAAGTATAACTCTGCCAATAAATATTAACTCTTTACGTTTACCGCCTTCCATGAGTTATAATTATTTAAATCTTAATTCAATTAATCATCCACAAGTGCAAAGAACAGAAAGCTTTAATAAATTAAAAACAAAACCGGATGCTCATTTTGGATCTAGAAGTTCTAGTATGCAAAGTTTAGCCAGTTCTGAAGGATACATTGTAAGAGAACATATCAAAATATTTTATAAAAAAAATTTGTTACGTTCTTTATAAATAAATTTATAAAAAATACGTAACTTTTTTATATACATTGCTTTCATTTGATTTTGTTTTACAGAGTGGAAATGATCGAACTGGGAGATCTAACAGACTAGGGTCTATATCATCACTATCCTCAGAACCACCTTCTATGTCAGTTAGAATAAAATCTACAACTTCTGAGAATGGAGAATTAGATTATAAAAAATTGTATGAAGAATCTCAAGTAGAAAATGAAAGACTTAAAGAAAAGCTTAGGCGGTCAGATGAACAATTAAGGGAAACCAGAAATTTATTGGACAAAGCACAAAGTGCACAAAATAAAACAGTCTTATCTGAAGCTGAGAAAAGAGAAAGGAGAGCAATGGAAAGGAAATTGTCGGAAATGGAAGAAGAATTGAAGGCAAGAATTATAAACTTTTTATGTTTGCATTTTTTAGTTACAGTTATATCCATTGTTTTCTAAAAATAATATTCAAATATTATCAAGAAATTTATTAAATTTATGAAACAATTATTTGAAACATTTTAATTTTACTTATTATATATCATTATATTTTCATAAATTTTTTATGATTATATATTTTTTATACATTTCCTTAATTAGAATGCACGTTACAGTTTTTTGACAATTTTTTCGATTGTTATAACTAAATACAGAGGAAGGTGCCAGCATATCTGGAGTGGTTAATTTAAGAAAAAATTCAAGAAGTATAAGCAGCTTTTAATGCATTGCTTTTTTCTTTATTTGCCATTTCTTGGTGCTTCTATTTTTAGTACTTCTTATCAAATAATCACGCTTATTTACGCAATGATTTTAATATTTTNTTTTTTTTTTTTTTTTTTTATTTTTTTTTTTTTTTTAATTTATAATCTGTGTGATTTACATTATCTATACATCTGGTCAATAATTGAAAATGTAATAAATGATGATAGAGTATATAGTATTATCTGGTGGGGCTTTTACAAAACAAGCGAATTTTGGGCTAATCGTTTCACTGTTTACAGCAATTACAAAAGCTCAAAGCTGAAAATGAGAGATTGAAAGCCGAAAATCGGGCACTTACCCGCGTCGTATCCAAACTCACCAATACTACTAAATAGGTAAAGGACATAATGACAGCATCTGCGTTAACAGTGTACATCGTATTTCACGTACAATATTAATTAATTAATTGATAACTTACGATTTTTACGTTCTGATCGCAATATTGAAACGATGTCGCTCACTGACTTATCTTATAATACAGCTTCGCAAAATATACTACGCGTAATTGATCATTAAAATAAGTTTCATTTTAAGAATCTATAACAGCTTATGGTACAAAAATTTAAAGCTTTTGTAAATCTTTTTAATAGATATTATGCTATAATTATGTGAACAACATTTTTTTCTATTTTACTAATGATACTTACAATCTTATAATATATATGCATTTTTATTGAGTCTTATACATTTTATATTTTCAAATTCTTACAAATGTGACGTTTAATAAAATTTACAAATATTTTATCATTAAATCATTTGTACCAATATAAATATTACATTAATTTAGTAAAAGCTAAAATATCAAAAACCTAGTTATGTTCTTCCACAAAATTAAAAAACGCAGCCTGTCCTTTATTTTAGTTTTAAAATTGAGTTAAAAGAACTTTGTAATTATGATCAATAGAACATGAATTATTTCAAAATACTTTAATTTAAAAAAGAAAGTTATAAATACCTTTTATTTCAACTACATGAAACTTTGAACTTAGAAATACTAGTAATATTTTTAAACTTTTATTTTAAACTAAAAGGAAACATTTAAAATCGATATTTAAGAACTTATATAACAATACACTTTTTCCTAAAAAAGCATGTTAAGAATAAAGTTATATTTTATTGCACTATGTATTGTTTGATACTCACATTTCATTGCCCGATATATTATTATGCATATCATTCTTTATTTATTGTCTAATAGTAATTTTATAAGATGCATGGAAAAATTAAATAATTAAGGTATAAAATTTGATCAAATAATAAAGAAATAATTTACTTAAAAAATTATAATAAAATTGCATAAATTTACAGTACAAAGAACCAGAAATATAATTAAAATGTTAACTTCGAAACAGAAAATAATAAATATGTATTAAACGAGCCAAGATACTGGGGTACTATATTAGTAATTGCTTTTACGTGCAATAATTATGTTTGCTTTTATTTTTTATTTATGCGTATAATTTGAAAATATAACATACTATTAAATTATTATAAACATATAAATTCTCCAAAGATTTAAAAAAAATTAACAAAATTCAATATTTTAGTTTAATCATATTTTTATTATATGTGTGCAAGATTTTTATAATAGCAGTAAAATTATACCTGCTTGTTATATTTTATATACACTACTCCTTTAATTTTAATGCACCTAATTTGTTATAGTGTTTTATAATTATATTATAAAATAATTTCTGAATCTCTAATTACAATAGTATTTGCTTGTTTCCTATTTTCTGTTTGAGTTATTTCATTTTGTTTTGTGACTATTTATATTTATTTGACCCACTCTATAATGGCATTGCCTTTGTATTTTTTCCTTTATCTTTCTTTTTTTAAATTTTTTTTAGTAAGGAATACAATTAAAAATAACACAAAGTAGTTTACATTTTTTTTTTTTCTAGGTGATGGACCAATTGAAATGTGAAAACCAGAGGCTAAAAGATGAAAACGGTGCCTTGATAAGAGTAATCAGTAAATTATCCAAATAACTCTAATGGTCTTAAAAAAATGACTGTATAGCGTTTCTTACGTTGCATTACAACTGCATTGAATGAATTGTTTTAGCTATAAAGTATCATGATCATTATTGCTAGTATTCTTACAATGTATATTACATCATCAAATTATTGATGAATTTATTCTTAATGCTAGTAATTTAATTTATTATCAAACAAATTACTCGCGTGGCTGTGCCAAGAGCGAAGAGAAACATTGCTCCTATTCTTAGAATTGTGAATAGTTGACTATAAAGGATTTAGAATTTTTACTTTCTCACATGTAACTCTTCCTGTCGAAGATAAAATTCATGGTTCATTTTAGAGCCGGCGCTTTGTAAAGCAAAATGTACTTCGTTCAAATTGATAAAAAGCAAATGTTCTTTATGACAATTTTTTTAAAGAACTCACGTTATTAATGTTGACTCTTTATAAGGATATTTTGTAAATATGTAATAGGTAATAATAACGTGGCATTTTAGAATTAAATAAGAAAAATTTTTTACTTTCGAAAAACACATAACAGATATATATCAAATTTATTGTATAAACTTGTTTCCATAATTGTAATGCAAGCGAATACATTCGTAGAGTATTACAAGATTAATTAGAACAATAAAAAAAAAAATTAATTAAGATGATTTTCATGCTATTCAAGTGGCCTTTCCTGGAAGACTGCAATTTATAATCCTTCCATCATTGCCATATTTTACAGAAAACAAAAATTCATACACTAAATAATGTTTTAATGTATCATTTTACAATTCTTGTTAATGAAATATAATTCAAACTAAAAATTTGTAATACATAGAAAAATTTTAAAAATAAGTTTCCAATAACTGATACAACGATGGAAACTGTTATTACATTTAATAACTAATTTAGTGTACTTGATTGAAAAAAAGTTTTTTACTTTTTAAATAGTAATATTTGTAATGAAATTTTAATTTTGATAAAAATGATAAATTTATAGGTAATGAAAAAAGGGCAAATGATAATGTATGGGTGACATGTTTTTTTAACAATGTTATTGTAAAAAATTGTACAAAAAAATAGTTATTTCATAATGATGTTTGTTACTAAATAACAATTCTGCGTAACTATATTTAGTATATATACGTATTTCCATTACATTATGTAATAGCTACTTGTACAACTTATTGTACTTGAAAAACGTTTGAATGAAATTAACATCACAGTAATACAATGCTCATTATTGTATAAATTAAAAAAAAGTCCGTTTGTACAATTTGTGATAAGTAGTTCAATCTTTATCAAATTTTATCAAGTATTTTTATGCTTAATTAATTGAGATGTTTTACATTATGTACTTTTTGTAAGTATAATTATCTATAGTTATAACATATATATAATTGTACTATGTATACAATATTATTCAAACAACCCAAATAATCATCATTTGTAAATTTTTGTTTGTATATTCGTCATTCAGTTGACATGTAACATTTATAAAACCACATTCAATATTTCATATAAATAATACAAAATGATTAAATCTTTGAAAATTCATTCGTTTGATAAAGATTGATCCTGCTATGATATCTTGCACGATTATAATAAACATGTTCCACCCTCAGGTATCATGTAGATAAAAGTCAGTGAATGTGGTCTGACATGTGAAATATTTTATAATATAATTAACACTGTTGAGAATAAAATTTTGTGCTGGTTCAAATTAAACTTTGAAGTTACATAGGAGCCTGACAATCTCTAGTTTGTTGATTTGAAATATTTATTTCATATCTGGTTTTATATTTGTGATCGATAGTTTATAAAAAATTAATTTAGAAAAATTGCTTGTATATTTCGTATTATATTTTTAATGCCGTAATATGTAAATGTGTTAAAAAATAGGCACATTTAATTATTTATAAAGTTATTATTAAAATGTTATGTTACAGAAACATTTTGAAATTAACTCAATAATCTTGTTATAATTTTTGATGCTTTGGCCATATCTGCACGCTGTTCAGTAAGTAAAGATGTTTTGTGTAGAAACTTTTTAAATACTTTTTTACGTCCTGCTTTGTACTGTTTTACCAAATTGGGATTTGTTTTAAGTATTTCTAAACATATCATCTCCAATTCCTTTTCATCAGATATTATAAACCAATTATTTTCTTCAACAATCTATATATAGTAAAGTATTATTAAAATTCATTAATACGTAGAAAATATAAAATAATTTAAATTTTTTCACCTGTTTTGGCATTTTATTTGGCTTGTTGAGTAATTCATTTAATAATTTTTTAAATGTTGGTCGATTTATTATTTCAGTTTGTATTAAGTCTATCGATTCCTCAATATATTTCTGATTATTAACACTAAAAATTCAGTATATTAATATTTCTCCTTTATACTTTATTGTGATAAACTTACCAAAATGTAAAATCCAAATTATATTCATCTAACAATGCCAAAATTTCAGATATAAAAATTTTAGCCACCAACTGAGGTTCGCGATGATTACCATTCTTTAAGATGTCGCAAAACAGTAAATACCATTCTAAATCACTCTGAAAATAAAATTTAATTTACTACATAAAGTTTAATGTTTCAGATATTAAACATACTGTTATTGCTGCAAGTGTATCAGGTGTAAGACTTTTGAGTAAATTTTGACGTATTTGTTCTGGTAACTCTGGTAATTGCTCCTTTAAGGATGGAACATCAATTAGATTGTATGTATTTTGTACATTTTTATTGACATATAAATGTAAGGGAGGTAAATTTGGTTCAGGCATAAAACGATAATCCTAAAAATTAATAAATGTTAAAAATTATTAGAAAAATTAAACAAATTAATTTGTAATTACATGTTTTTCTTCTTTCTCACGCATAAGAATTGTTTTTTTATTTAGTGGATCCCATGCGCGTGTTTCATTAGTAACTTCTCCTCCTTTCTGTAGAATTGAAATTTGTCTCTTTATTTCATATTCTATAGCATGATTGATAGCACTTAAACTTGAAATATTTTTTAATTCTGTTCGAATGCCTAAGGGTGCATTAGGTTTACTTATGGAAACATTTGCATCAACTCGTAAAGCCCCTTCTGTAAATATAAAAGAATCTATTTATTTATAATTAATAATTATTTATAAATAAACATTGCATGAATAAAATAACCTTCCATTTTACATGAACATGTGCCTAATAATTGTAAAATGAAACATAGTTCCTTCACAAGAGCCGCTGCTTCTTCTCCACTTGTTAAATCTGGCTCAAATACTAATTCCATCAAAGGTATTCCAGCTCGATTAAGATCAATTAAACTTCTGTTATAAAGGACATATAATTGACAGTAACAATATATAATTTATTTTTCAAAATATATTTCAATTACTATAAATAAAAAAATATTTAATACCTTCCAACTCTTTCATTATGAAGACTTTTTCCACTATCTTGTTCTAGTTGTATTTGTTTAATTTTTGATGATTTTGAATAAAATTGTTTATGCACTCCAGTTTTAAATACATGAAACTTAATTTTTCCATTAATAGCTAAAGGCTTTTTTTGCTGTGTAATTTGAAAGCCAGCCTATATAAAATTATATATAAAAAGTAAAATGTAAATGCACGTGTATTAAATATGCAAAATTTCATATTGTTTTAATTTTAAGGTCCAATAATTATATCTCTAAAAATATAATTAAAAGTAAAATATTTACAGGTAAATCAGAATAAAAGTAATGTTTTCTCTCAAACATTGAGACAGCATTTACTTCACAAGAAAGTGCTAAAGCAGTTAATACCCCAGCTTCTACGCATTTTTTATTTAACACCTATAAAAACAAAATACAGTAAAAAATTAAGGAATTATTTTTACAAAAATATTTATTGTACTTCACTGGCATTGTTCCTGGTATTGCGCAATCAAAAAGTGACACACAAGAATTAATTGGATTATTGAAATTTGTAGGAGCTGCAGAAAACAACTTTGATTTTGTTGAAATTTGCGCATGTACTTCCAAACCAATTGTAGGTTTCCATTCTTGCCTGTATAAAAAAATATTATACTATTTGTATATGTAAATATGATACATTTGTTTAACTTTAACAAATTTCTTTAACACACTTACATATTTCCAGAAATAAATCGTATATAACATTTTCTATATGTATTTTTGTGATAATTTTTTATGAGAAAACTATTTTTAGATAAAAACATGTTTAAAAATTTATTTTATAAACAAAAAGTTATATAACATGTTCTTTTTCATTTAAAGATGTCTGTAAATAATTTAACAAACTAAATGTAGTACAGTTTGCTATATAAATAAATGTTAATTTATGCTAACATATATTTGAAATAAATTTTTAATATGAAAATATTTTTCATCTATTATTACACGATCGTTTAAACCTTGTACAATCTTAATCAATTATTATATACATTCAAATATAAAATTGATATATCGAAATTTCAGAATAAGTATAATATACAAATACACTACGCTATATGTTAATTCATTTCACAATTGTGATTCAAGCAAGCAATCTTACGATTGTTTTGGTTTTTTGTATCAATTATAACGCAACTCGTAAAAAAAGATTAATATATTTCATCGGCTTACAATTTACAGAAACATAATAATATTTTCTTAAGACCTTTAAATTAAACAGAGTTTAAAGGAAATCAAATATGTATTATTTGAATGAAGTATTACTATGCAACTAATACACGCATATAGATCAACTGAAACAAAAAAGAGAACCCAAGTATTTAATTAAAAATACTCAATTATAAGAATTTACAAGTTAATTCATTTGATTGGTTTCTTTTTGCAAATGAAAATTTAAACTAACATCATTATGTAGCAACGAAATGACGAAACTAATCGCTATTGCTATTTTTCACTATTGCGCTCTTCCTCTGTTACGCGACACCATCCATTCTTGTTGCTTACAATTCTTCTTTCACAAAATATACATATATTTGTCCTTGTTGCACGCTATTTCCCTTCTTATTTATAGAAGAATACAGATACTGCCATCTGTGAGCATATCGGCCAACACAATGTGACAAGAATGTAGCGACAGCTATACCAGCGACATCTGTTTCCCGACAATATCATAGAGTTCATTTTGGATGAACTTTTGGCGCCAACTTTGTCGCGCTTTAAAACTAGAAAATTAATGAAAAGCGATGTTGTTATGGAGACTTGTTAGGTAGTTGTCTAAGTGATAAAACAAGTTCGTGAATATATATATAAGAGTTGTTGAACATAAGAAATACATTAGAATCAGAATTACATTAGAATTAGAATTAGAAAAGAATTAGAATTAAATTACATTACATCAGAATTATAATTAAAACTAGTATCATAGCATAAAGTATAAAAAGTGAATATTTTATTGTTGATTTAAAAGTTAGAAAGTTTATAAATTTTATTGTTAATAGTATTAAATAAAATATTAATAATAACAAATCACATAGTTAATTTTGTAGTACGATGAATCGTTAGTTTACCGACCATCGTACCTACAAAAATAATGTAGCGACAGCTACACCAACGACATCTGTTTCCCGACAATATCATAGAGTTTTCATTTTGGATGAACTTTTGGCGCCAACTTTGTCGCGCTTTAAAACTAGAAAATTAATGAAAAGCGATGTTGTTATGGAGACTTGTTAGGTAGTTGTCTAAGTGATAAAACAAGTTCGTGAATATATGTATAAGAGTTGTTGAACAGAAGAAATACATTAGAATCA